>JBAGKO010000004.1:11360551-11406738 GCA_037177275.1 Acacia concinna | reverse complement strand
CCACTCATCCAATGTCACTTCACTCAGTTTGTGACACAATATGCATTAACCAAATTCACTTCTCATATCATCACTTCACCTATCATATTCACAACAGTACAACCTATTTTCAAAACTCCACATTCACAATTAACAACATCTAACATACGCAAGTACTGTTAACATCATAATGTGTTTTTCAACATTTATCTTACAAACTTACATGTGTTAACCATTGACTTTGCCAAGCAATTTATTCCTCTATTAATTTATATCTACGCAACACCCATCATTGTTAAACCCTTCGTAGGACACCAACAAGCCAAAAAGGAACAAGTTTTCATAATCATTAAATCAAATAATACGAAATAAACAACATAACCATTTATTATCTCATTACTTTATTCCCACGTTCTTATCTCCGTTTCTACTTTAGACCCTACCTATACCACCAAAACCCATATAATTTAAACCTCACCAGCATTGAACCATAAGGGTGGAAGGATTACAGAACAATAACGTTTGACTCAATAAGGATACAAAAAATAGACACCCACGTACCTCAAACCTTCACATTCGTTGTTGTCTCTGTTTTTCCTTCCTACTCTCTATTTTTTGTCCAGCCATAGGTCACGGTCACAACATCTACTTTTATCAGCATTACTTACCCCATTAACGTGGAAGAATTAAAGGAGAACAAGATTTGAGTCAAGAAAGATCCACAAAAAAAAAACCCTCTACCTTAAACCTTCACTCTCATTGCCGACTCTCTTTTCTCTCTCTTATGCCAAATTTTCACCCACCCACATGTGAGTGTCCTTCACTCCAACACTCTCTACTTATCAAATTTAACTGAGGACACATTGATCTTTTTCCACATTAAAAAAAAATCTCAGATTCCTCCTCCCATACTGATATGAGATTTGACCATTTCACACCACCAAAATGTCTTTTATATATTTGAGTTGTCTTTTTCTAGGATTTTCCCTTTCATATATATTATATTTCATTTGTCATTTTATATTTTATGAAATTAATGGGTTTAATCTCTTAAATTTGCAAAATATATTTCACGCTGCTCTTTCTTTCACAGTCACTCACACCTCTACCTTCTTCTTCACATATTGCAAATCTAGTTGAACTCCATTGACATGTCCCAATTATTCCATAGTGACCCAGTTTTCCATCTCTTTCGATTCTTACTTTGGCTTATGAAAGCATTTTAATTTTTTTTTAAAAAAAAATCAAACCAATAACCCGCACAATCCCAATGAGTTACCCGGGTTGTCATTGGTTCAAATTTATTTCAGTGGGCTGAGCCGAACTAGACATATGGCTGGTTTACTGCTTTCTAATCTAAATCAGCTAATCTATTTTTTGAACATTGAAAAATGCCGCTTTAACAAATGTAAATGGTGGCTCTGCAATTAAACATTAAGGGTGTTCACATTAAGTGAATGAAAACACACTTTATAAACTTAAGAAATTAAACTAACATTTGATATAAATTTAAAGGTCCAAACAAATGCTTCAGCCTATATTTAATGTGATGTTTAGGATAATATTCCTTATAATTAATAAGCTTTTGCTTTCTGCAATAAATATCTTTATGTCCAGACTACTTTTTTATTTTTTGGTTAAAAATAGGAAAGATCTATTTTTTCCTAAACATAAAACCATTTCTTACTGTTTGTGTCTATATTTAAATAGTACTTTTAGTTCATTAAGTTTAGATGTAGTTTTATTTTGGGAAAATTCTAAAAAAAGACAAGGAAAATAGAGAAATCTCAATTCAGTACAGCGAAATCGGGAAATCCTAAATGAGTCTTTTTGAACTTTTTTGCGTAATTATGAAAATGCCACTGGATATTTAACAACACGAGTATAATTCACAACATGAATATCTAAATTAACAATACCAGAAGCATTTAGGTACTAAGTATTTACACTGAGTTGTTTGTGCTAATGTTGTTAATTGATGTACTTTTGTTGTGAAATAAGCTCGTGTTGATAAAAATTCAGTGGCATTTTCGTAATTAAGCAAAAAAAGTACAAAAAGACTGATTTAGGATTTTCCGATTTCGCTGTACTGAATTGGGATTTTCCTATTTCCCTTATCTTTTTTTGGGATTTTCCCTTTTATTTTAGTCCTTGAATTTATAAAGTGTATTTTTAGTTTTATAATCTTAACACCATTAATGTTTTTAAGTATTAACTGAAAATGTTGACTGAGTAACTTAAGTGATGAATGTACAGCTAACAAAGCATGCTTAAATTTTATTTTGATATAAATTTAATTTGTTGATTAATTTTAATAGAATTTATTTTTAATAATTTTATTGAAAAAATATTTAAATATAACCATATTTAATTATAAATTGCAAAAAGAGTAGATAATTAGATTATGAAAAAAAGGAAAAATATTATATTTTAAAAAATTAGAAACACACGTTATAGTTTGATTAGGTAAATTATACTTGAATTAATAATAGAGTAAAATATATTGACTGTCCAGTTGTTTTACCTAAATTACACAAATCTTTCCTGTATTTTGAAAACATATATAAACCCCCTTGAAATTAAAAAGTATGTTATATAAACCTCACTTACATATTTGAAATTATGTTTCCATTCACCCAACCATTAGTTAATGGTTAAATTTGACTATTAAATATTTGCTTTGACTAAAATACTCATATTTCAATAAATAAATAAACATTTATATTTGTCTAAAAATAATTTTTTATACAAAAGAATATTTATAATACATATATGTTGAAATTTTCCAATATATTATAAAATTTATTAATTTTAATTATATTGTTAGATTTTAAATTTTAAATTTAACAATATATGCTTATTAGTGTTCAATGAAATTTGGTTAACTTATTTGTGTTGAATTTTCATATTGGGAAGTTTTGGATGATTCTTCTAAAAAATAATTAATAGTTTATGTATAAATTTATTTCAAAAGTTTTTATTGAGAAGCAGTAGTTTTTTTAAGTTTAATGTCGCTCCGAAAATTTTAAAATATAGCAACGTTGCCTTATGCTTTTTAAAAACTAATGTTGATTATTAATAATTTAACGTTGACTACTAATTTTTTACGGTATAAGGCATTATTATTATGATTGAAAACTTTTGAGGTGATATTAAACTTTAAAAAAAAATTAGGATAGTATTGTTTCTGATGGAAAGCTTTCATAGTTAAATTTATACATTAACCCAATAGTTAATTGACTTTGAAAATGTTGAGTTTAAAGGAGAAGATTAGACTTTGAGGTGACTCAATTCTCTTTTTTTAAATTATTATTATTTATTTATTTAAAGGTGGTTTGTAAAACTCGTAGGATTTAATCAATTAAACTAATTTGTCCATTTCAATTTTCAACAATGAACTCAGCTAAACGAAAGTTCTGGATGGGTTGAATTTACAAGGAAAGATGAATTTTGGAAAGAGAAACAATTCACAAACTGACAATAAAATGATGATAAGTATTAATATTGTTTCATTTTTTGCCAGCTATTAATATTATTTTATTAATTGAAAGTGATTTTGAAGTTCAGTAGAACCAGTCCTTTAGAATAATAATGAGCCTGGTTATTGACCACGAAGTTAAATGAAATCAATCATTTCATGCATTTCTAGTTATCTAGTAGGACCACGTTTTCAGGTTTAAAAAATAAAAATAAAGTAGGACCACGGTTTTTCATTTCTATTAATTAAGTAATAATAATCATAATACCTGAATAGAATGATAAAAAAATAACATTTCCATTTTAAAATTTTAAATAAATGATTTTTTTATAAATTTGAGCTGTCAATTGCTATACAAATTTAATTAATCACATTATTTTATAAATAATAAGACTGATTTAAAATTTTAAAATTCAAATGATATTTATATGTCATTCTTCCTATACTTATACCAAAATAATACTAATAAATTTAACCCTTTAGTTTAGTTTTTCATTTTTTTTCTCAATAGTTATTCTTGTGTTATAGCAAGGGAATCAGCCATAAATTTTTAATTTTTAAGTATCTAAAATATATTCTTATATATTTTATAAAATTATCAATAACAAAAGTATTATTAACTACGACTAATACATACAGCGAAATATAATGACAAACATTGCATTAATATAAACAATTAATGATGAATCTGAAACTATAAAAATATTATCAAATCATAACCATTGCACCTCATAGTTATAATAAAAAGAGAGCATTCTATGTTCCTTCCCCAGTAGAGTTCTCCCAATAATTAATTATAACTAACTAAAAAAGTTTAAAAAATACTAGATTTTTTTATATATAAATATACAACAATAATAGCCCATCCCCTATCCCAAAGAATATTTTTATTTTACACAAGAAAAGGACAAGACAGATGTGAGATACATCTATGAATAAATGTAGGATTTAATAAACAGATAAGTAGATAGATTGAAGATTGGTGGATATAAAGCATTATAATTGTGCATTATTAAAAATAAAAATAGGGATATGCTTGAAGTAAGTAGGAAAAGCACCTTTTGCAAACAACATTAATTATTAATTATTTATTAACATATATTGTATTAAAACAACAGGCTACTCATTATTGGGCCATCTGCCAACTATTATCCATATAAAAACCCATAATTAAAAAAATTGAATCTTTAGATTATTAAGTTCGTTAATTAATATTGGATACTAGTAATAAAAATTGAATAGGTCCAATACTTGTAAAGTAATTCAATTCATATTGTCACCATTTTTATAACCAAAAAAAAAATTGGGTAACCCAAAAGTTGAGCTTGATAATAGTAGTTGATACCACTCGCCATCTATAATTTATTATTATTAGCTGTCCTTTATTTATTTGGAATTGATATCTATAAATAATATACTAGATGGAGTCCACAAACACATGAAAAGGGGATAAAACTTGTATATTGGTGACGATTGCAACATTATTAATAGGGTGTTACATGATGAACAAATATAGATCATAAGTGGATTGGAATATTATAATCCTTGAGACAATGTAGGTAGCTGTGCTTAAAAATATAATGGAATAAATTGGATATATAAAATTTTTGACGGTTTATCTTTATAGTTTTTTATGATACCACCAACTTATTCAAATTTAAACACAAATTCTATGGCATGACACACTATTTGGACCTTTATTATAAGCAACCTCAAATTACTTTATCAAAATTAAGGAGATAAGGTTAAGCCATTAAATTTGGTCGAATCTTTTTTAAAAAAATTAACTTTAACCTTATTTAAAATCATGAATTACATCTTTAAAAGTAAAACAAAAAATTGAATCAAAATTTGAATAAGAGACCATTGGTAATCTTAGAAAAATATAATTAATAATTTACCTGTGATTTTAAATAATTCGCTTTGGCCTGGGTGACTTTAAATAATGACTACTTATACATTTTAAAAAGTATCTTATAATAATTATTTTTAAATTCAAACCGGTAGGGTCAACCAGAAAACTGGCGACCCAACTATGAAAATTGGTTCGGATTAGGCTCTAACTTGGGTTTTGGTGCAACCCAGTCCCAACTAGTCAACTCGGTGTGACTCGATCTTAACCTAGGTGGGTTACTGGGTTGACCTGAGTACACTTTTTTTTAATATGTAAATAACAATATTAGTCAAAGTTAATGATAAGTTTATAAGGAATGTTGATTATAACATCATTAGATGATTGATTGATTATAGATATTGATATATTAAAGAAATTATAAAGAATGTTGGATAAGTTTATAACTGTTTTGTTAGTGATTTAAATTATTAAATTGATAAGAATTTAAGTCTTTTTTATTTTTTTTATTTCCACCGATCTAGCATCGGGTAAATTTTAGGTTGACACTGATCTGACCCACTAACCTATAACTCAATACTCTAATTGATTCAGTATCCGATCTACAGTTTAGAACATTGCTCAATTAACAACACCAAAAGTATTTGGTACTACGTATTTACGCTGTGAATTGTTTATACTGTTGTTGTTAATTGATATACTCTTGTTGTGAATTAAAATACTCATGTTGTTAAAAATCGAGTTGCACTTTCGTAATTACAGAAAAAGAAGGTACAAAGTGATTGATTTGGGATTTTCGATTTCGTTGTTCTGATTTGTCTTTTCCTTATTTTGACTGTCTTTTTCTAAAAATTTTCCTAATTTTTATCCATAACACTTTAAACGTAAATTTTTATATCAACATGTACAACAACAAAATAAAGAAAATAAAATATAAGTGTTAAATATAAATTATAAATCATCACAAGAAAACAAATAAAATATAAGTAGTTTTTTTTTTACCTATGAAATTCAATATCAATCACTACAAGAGCTAAAATTTATAACCACTACATGCTTTCACATATAACTTATATATGATAACATTTAAACTATCTCAATTGTTTTCAGCATACAAAAATAAGAATAAGCTTAAAATTTAAAAAACTTACCGTGTATGTAGGAATTTAACAAGAGTAAGATAAAACTTTAAGCACAACATCTAAAAAAGAAGTTAATAAAGAAAAATAGAAAGATAATGTTGCATATAACTTTAAAATTAGAAAAAAAGTATGTACTTACGAAATCTTTAAGATGAGGATAGGTAGAGGAAATGAGACCAAAGATGAGGATAGGTGGAGGAAATGAGACCAAAGAAAGTGAACACAAGGAAACAAATGAGTGTTTACTGAATGAAATGGAGAAAGAGGAGGAAATAGAAGTCAGAGTAGGAGTGGATATATAAATGGAGAATGAGAGGGGATTGGGAACTAAGATGCTAGGAAAAAGGGAGAAAAAATTTAAGAGACATGAAATATTCAAATATAGGGGGAACACAATGGGATGTTGTAAAAATAAGAGCGTAAATAAAGTACACTTTTTGGTGGGAAAATAAAATTTAAAAAGGACATCCTATAACACTTTTTCGTAATACTTATTTGAAAAAGTATCACAGGAAGTGAGGAAAAAAATAATTTTTTTTTAAAAAATTGATCTATTGTGGCGCTCCTTTGAACAAATGTCACAGGAGTTCCCCACTTCCTATGGCGCTTGTTTGGTTAATTGTTTTTTAAAAAAAAAAAAGAATTAACTTATTGTAGCTCTTCTTTGAATAAGGGCCACAAAAGGTGCACCACTTAAACCTTTTTGTATAGTAGTGTACAACAAATCCATGGGCGGTGCGATCTGCCTCCTCTTCCATGTGCAAAGTCTCTGCATCATCACCTTGAGTATATTACTCTCTACTCAGCCTTGTTTTAGCCTCTGTTGTGTGAAGCTTGAGGGCAAACAATGAATCTCATGAGCAGTGTTGTCAAACTCATACAGAGTGGTAATTGGCACTTATGTGACCCAGCTGTTTCGATAGACATCAGGAAAAATGTGAGCTCTTACTTTCAACCATTCATGCATGAACTTGGAGAGGAGGAGCAAAATTTGGCCTTGGATTTCTCCCTACTTCACGGGATGGGGGGAGGCAAAGTAATGCGTTAGTGTCTTGTGAATCGGAAATGAGAAGATGAAGCTTTTGAATCTGTTCGTGTGAGAATGATTAAAAAATTTATGATAGAGTAATGCATTAAGAATTGAGAGAGGGAGTTTAACATCTTTGGGATTGATAAACATAGAAATGCATTTAGGAGAAAGCAGGTTTAGCCACTGGGATTTTCAGTTGCTTTATAAACATGAATAAATTCCAGTGAAGCTTTTTTGGAGGAATTATGAGCAATGATGTTTATGATATGGGGCCTTACTTAATTTCTGATATATTACATATATTGCTTTTGTTGAGTTTGACATATTGAGATTGACAAGAGCGTTGTGTATATGCTATGTGGAAAGGTTTATTTTTCGAACCCTCCCATCCCATCCTCTTATCGTCGATAGTTTATTTTGTTCTTTGCTTTCTTTTGTTGTGTTTTGCTAATTTTTATAATGAAATTGTTATTATCTATACTCAAGTTGTTAATGACGTCTGAAAGGGGTGGTGCCATTGATAACTTGAGTATAGAAAATGACAACAATAATATAACAATTAGTAACTTAAGTGTAGATATTGACAAATAATTTTGAGTTGTAACCAATTAAGTAATGAGATTAACAAAATGAATAATGGTGTTGACAAAATCCATATTGGTTTTAAAAAAAATCAATAAGTGCTATCAATATATGTAAAAGGTTGTCAAAGAGTTTGGGATTGTGACTAATAGAGTAATAAAATTGACAAAATGAATAGTGTTGTTGAGAAAATTAATAATGGTTTTGATAAAATCAATAAGCATTGATAAAGTTTGCAAAAGGATTAACAAATAGTTCTAGGTGTAACCAATTGAGTAATGTGATTAATTAGAAGAGTAATAATTTTGAAAAAAATAAATAAAAACTAAAAATATCTATAAAATTATTGAAAAATTTTTAGCTTGTGATTAGTTAAGCAATAGAAGTGATAAAATGAATAGTTGTGTTAACAAATTCGTAATGATTTTGATGAAATGACTATTGACAATGTGTGTGTTTGTTTCTACAATTTCCCATTTGTTTGTACCGATGCACACGTCCCAAAGCACGATTGCAATGGAAGAAAAATTTGGCATGTTTGGGGTGACGATGAGAACCATTGGAGCAATTGGACAAATCGTGTAATAAGCCATAAGCATCAAAATGGTTGCTTCTCATCCAATTAGGATAATAAAAGTATGGAATTTTTTTTAAATCTGTCATATTTTATCTTATCTGCTCCTAATTATAAGACTTTGTTGATTTTTTTGGAGAAATTAAGGAAGCCAAAAAAGTCAACTAAATCTTATAATTAGGACCGAAGGTCATATGAATATCACACTATATTTACATGTAATAAGACTCCCACATGTCCTAATTATAAGATCCAGTTGTTTTTTTTGTGAGAGATCAAGGAAGATAAAAGAATCAACTAGGTTTTATAATTAAGATAGAAGGTAGTATAAATAGTACACTATATTTACGTGTAATAAGACTCCGTCTTGTTCTAATTATAAGACCCAGTTAATTTTTTTAAGAGATCAAGGAAGTTAAAAGAGTCAATTAGGTCTTATAATTAAAACAAAATATAGTATAAATAGCACACTATATTTTCATGTAATAAGACTTCTTTCAATCCTAATTATAAGACCCGGTTGGTTTTTTTGGAAAGATTAAGAAAGCCAGAAGAGTCAACTAGGCCTTATAATTAGAACTAAAGATAGTATAAATATCACAATATATTTAAATATATATGTAATCTTGCCCTTTACAGTCATTTCCCATTAAAAGTAACTTTTAGAAAATTTCAACCAAACAAGTTTTACAACTTTTGCAATCTTTATTCTAAACACAAATCAAATTACTCAATCTTACTTTTACCCAATATTTACTTTTACTCAATCTTACTTTTCTAAAAGTATCGATTATAATCTTTAATTCAAACACACCCTTAATAATCCATGCAGAGACATAATCTGCCGACTGTATTAAAAACAGGTAGAAATTTCTAACAGGACACAATTCTCTGGTTCATGAACTTTGGCTTCTAGATTCTAGTTGAAGCTGCTGATCCAAGTCGACTCATCATATCATATAATAGTTTGACTCATCCGGACGGTAAATAAATTTACAACAGCAGAGGCTAGGGTTTCAATATATATACGTGTGTGTGAATAATGAGTTGTGTTGGAGGGGCTAACCAAAATCAAAGTATGACTGGGTTTAAAGAGTACTTATAAAGTTATTTATACATTATCTGTCAATAAAGTATTTACATTGATAAAATTTGATCTTACAACTTTATGATTATAAGCCAACCCCTTTAACAATTAGACCGATATTTATTAGCTTATTAAATTCAGCTTTTTATTCATATCATGACATAGTACATGTTTGGAATCACATAACGGGGGCCTAAACATGGCTTAGGCAACAACATATTTGAGTTACTTTTACTTAGCTTTTGGAAAATAGTTTTTATGATTTAGGGTGTATTTGAAATAGATGTAGGAAAAATAACTTATTTACAATCAAACTTTTGTAAAAGTTAAATTAGGTAAAAGTCAGATTATGTGATGTGATTTATCTTTATAATAGTGGTAACATAAGTTATTTATGTAAAAATGAATAAAAATGAAACTTGTTTGGTTGATATATTAAAAACAACTTTTAATAGGAAATTACTGAAAAGAACATGAATATTATTATTTTTATATATATATATATTGTGATATTTATAAGTTATATCGGAAAAATGTAAAATAAAATTTCAAAAAAGTAAAACAAAAAAAGCTAAAATACATAATTAATAACATAGTTAATGAATAAAAATGCGTACAAATTAGTAAGCATACAAATGTCTAAATTTATTGTCAAATAATATTACACAGCTCATCAGATCATATGGCTCGTATAATTTGGTCTCGGAAAATTTTGACTTCAAATACGGTAACCCAAGTACCATGCATGTGTAGATCAGCGTCCGAATCCTCACCAGTAGACTCTGCTAGACTTCAAGAGCATATTCAGGGAGAAGAAGCCGCAATATGGTGTGGAAGGTGTATCGAAGAGTCGAAGAACAAATAAGGGAGAAGAGAGAGAGAAACGCGGGTTGGTCACTTTTTTAAATTGCATTTAATGCTACTAACAGTTATTAATTTCTTTCACATAACAATCATGCAAATAAGCTACTCCCCTTATTTAAGAAAATAAGCAACTTAAACTCTAAAAGTCTAGTTGCCAAATCGAATCGCCAAACATAGCCTCAAGTCAAAATCATTCCCATCTTTTGGCCTTTAAAAAGTCATATCAAACACACACTTAAATGGTAAGCATGTGAGAAAAATTTTATTTATACTTACAGAAAAGGGCATATGAAACCATGGTTTCAGAGTTTGCCTAAGAAGCTAACATACATGATTTTGACTAAACCAGCAAATTACAATTTAGGGCAATATTAGTATCCCAATCAAGCACATAGTCGTATATAATGTCAATCGAATCCACAATCATTGTATTGTTAGTTAGCTAGTGTGACTTGAAACATGTATACAAGAAACATATAGAGGTCAAGAGTTTGTAACATAGGGTAGAGAATTGGACGCAATATGTAGATAATTAAGTGGTAGTGTCCCACACAAAGTAGATCCCACCTCCTTTTTATGAGTACCCTACAAGCTGGAAACTCAATATATATAACCAAACATGGGAACGTTGACAGTATCAGTATCTATGAATAGTTACAACCTCGGCTCTTACAAATAATAACACAGAAGCCCTCCTTTTGCCATGTCCACAAAGTGAAGAAATTAAAGATGCTGCAGCCAGGAATATGAAACCCTGCATGTGTGTGTGTAGACTACAAAATAGATATAGTAGTATTTATTTTTCTTTTTACTGGAAGGGGAAAATCACTATATTCGGTTATGAAGAAGGAATGTAATCATGAAAATGTTTTATAATAAATGAGTAACATGTCATGCAAGGATAAGTTTTAATGTATAAAATGACAATAAGTTAATGTTGCTCACATGTTATTAATATTTTTTATAGCATTCTGTGTTTGATATTGTTTGCTTTAAGCCGAGTAACCTCTCATAGTTTTATAAGGTGAAAACAGCATCCAAACCCTACATCAATCCGAACCTAACTCTAGCTAATACAATTTGTAACATCACATCGTCTCACTCTCTATATTATCCACCTAGGGACCTATCACCCTTTACGATTTTAAAACGCTTCGAGAGTACGGGTATCCTAACACTTATAAGACATGGTGTGGTGCATCACAAAAAAAGCTGAAGTAAATATAATAAATACACACACACACGCCCACATGCCCCAACTAGAAGGGGCCCTTATTATTATGTATGGCACAACAATGGCCACTGCGACCCCATGAGGGCCCTATGATTGTGAACTGATGGTGAGGATGTCTGAGTTCTGGTGGTACAGTTTCTGAGCAATGGGGGACCCATTGAGCATACAAGTGAAGGGATATTAGGGTTTTAAGTGTTAAACTCAAGCTGGAAATGGAAGCAAGTACACTCAAATCAAAGTTGACACAAATTCATGGCGTAATTTTCATCTTTCAGCCTCCCTAAATATTCCATTAATTAATTCCCTTTTTTTTATTTGCTTCCCATTTAAGATACACATGTACGTATGTATGTTTGTTCATTCCATTTCTACTAAACCAACTGTCATGAGTTTTATATCAAGGAGATCATCTTGGAAGAGAGGTCTTATAATGTTTTATATTCGTCAATTCTAATAGTGAGCTTTTATTTTATCAGAGGGAATCGAGGAAAGTGTTGTGTTGTGAAGCTGACAAGTTGCAAGGTCATCGGGTCCACTTGCTTGCTTTCATTAACCTTTGTTATTATCATCTCTATAAATGATGTAAATAGTCCTCTCTGATTGTAAACATAGGATCCAATTTGCAGTTCAAACCAAATGCTACATTTAGTAAAAGAAATAGTAGTACGTATAATTTTACTCTCCATGGACAAATTACAATAATTTTTGGGTGATACACACACGCACCAGGAGTAATTAAGGATTCGTACATTTTTCCTTGGAAGGAAAGACAAAATGAACATAGAGCATAGTATGACTGTTGCATTGGGTTACAGGCAGGGTCTGTCTTGCCCAATAAAAAACCTACATTACGACAATATTATTCTTAATCTTTCCACTTTAATGAAAAGAAGAAGAAGAACTTTTGTAGCATTGATTCCTACAACACTGCATTGCACAAACCCTAGCTACTTAGCAATAACATGCCTTGGGATAGGAGAAGAAGAAAAAGGTCCAAATTCGATGGAAGAGACCAGAAGCATTGATTCTTTCTGACCATAAATTTTGCATGACTCTGTAAAAAGTGAGAGAGTAAATAAATTTTTCTCTTTTACTTTTTCCTTAGTCTTTCAAATTAAATCTCATGTTTGTTCTCTCTAGTCCCACTTTCTATATATATATAATAAATTGGATAGATATTTTACTTGATATAATCAGTAGGTCCATAGCGAAAATTACGAGGATTAAGGAGGATTTGAACTAAGGAAACAAGAAGCAAGACGAGGAGATATAATAAAACAACAGAAGATGATATTAACACTTAACAGAAGGGTTAAACTTGAAAGTTGAAACACATCAACATCCAGAAGTCAATATTTCCTGTACAATGCATTGACTAGAATGCCCTCACTCTGGTCTCTGGGTAACAACCATAACAACATATTTTCAACGTTCGTCCCATTTTTACAACACGGAAATTAAAAACGCGGCTTAATCAATCACGGGCATCACAGTCAATCCATCCCAAAAACAAAAGGATAGCTTGGCGATTTATATATAAATTAAAAATTAACTTGACAAGCTCACCCAAAATTAAACCCCCACAGAGAAAATGAGAAAATTTAAACAAAGCTTCTGCATAAAAATTCTTTTCCCTTTTTTACTTTTTCTTTTTTGAAAAATGAGGCTTCAATTCAACCCTCAATTCGTGTTTTTTTTTTTCCAAAATAAAACGTAGAAGGAAAAAAATTTGGGTTCACCGTTCAGCCCAACTGCGACTTACCGTCACCGTCACGGGTCATCGCTTCGGTGACGGAGGCGAGCTTCTTGAGATTCAGCTTCACAACGGTATCTGCGAACACACGAGCATCTTCCTCGGTGTTCCCTTCCGGCACATCCACTATGTATGATTCCAATACAACGGTCCAGATCTTTCCGTCACACTCGAATCCGTGCACCGTCGTCACGGACCGGTAGTTTCTCAGCCGGTGTTCACCTCCGATTATGGTAAAACCCGTCACGTGGCGGTCGTCGTCGAGTATATCGAGCCTCTCGGTACTGGTGGCCGCCGGCAAGCCGGATATGACATTCACCTCCCTAGTGCAGCCCACTGTCATTTGGAAACCCTCCGGGACGGCGCAGCTCTTGATGAAGTGCTTGTAGGTTTGAGGCTTGTCGAAACGGCGCACGACGGACCACACGGTGTCCATCGGGGCGTTGATTCGCTGAGCGCGTAAGGAGGAGCATTGGCCCGGGCCCATCAAGTAGGTGTGGTGCTCCGTCACTAAGTGCTTGAGCTGCTCGAACTCGTCGGCCGTCGAACCCGACGGGACGGCGAGATGGTGTTGGGTCGGGTGCTTTCCTTCCGATTCTTGCTGCTCGGATGTGGAGCTCTCGCCCTTCTCCATTACACACACAGATCAGAAGAAGAGACACTCGGAAGAGGCGTTTATGGTTTCATTTGAAAAGGAGATTTTGAAGGATGGCCAGGGGTATTTTTGGAAATTGAATTCTACTGCCATTTTATTATCCATTTAATATTTAAACGAGATGGTTTTCCCCCTTGAATGCGAGGAGTTTAAGTTTAACAATCAGA
Source organism: Acacia concinna (assembly GCA_037177275.1). Taxonomy (NCBI): domain Eukaryota; kingdom Viridiplantae; phylum Streptophyta; class Magnoliopsida; order Fabales; family Fabaceae; genus Acacia; species Acacia concinna. The sequence goes on along the minus strand of JBAGKO010000004.1, from coordinate 11,392,341 downwards.
AAAGGTAAAAATAATTAAAAAACATCCGTGAAAAATTCATTTTTGAAACATTTATTGAGTAGGAGAACTTGATAAAAGGGTACTAATACTCCGTAGAATTTCATGTACAAAAATGTACTGATACTCGAATAACTCCTTTAGATTAACATCAATTTATTCATATAATGATTTTTGTTGACATAATATATTATGATAATATGTCTGAAAATATGTATAGCTGTATATAATTAAAATAATTATAAGTTTTCTGTTATTTTTCAATGCAACACACACACGGAATCATATCTAATTTAGTTTAGAGTTAAGGGGTGAAATTGTTTTGGGAGTTTTTACTAAGGGTTAATTTTACCCTGAAAATTTTTTTAGAGCAATTTTGCCTCCCTTGTTATTTATGTTAATTTTAATCATTAGTTGATTAAATATGTTGAGTTAATAATCTACATGTTATTCATTTTATTTTTTATTAAGGTGAAAATTTACTCTGAAAATTTTAAATCTAACTTTTTTAAAAAAATGAATTAAATTATAGATGAACTTACAAAACAAATTTTTACTTTAACAAAAATAAAGAGGATGAAATGTAGATTATTAGCTCAACATATTTAGTCAATTAACTATTAAAATTAATAGATATAATGGCTAAGGAAAAATTGCTCATTTAAAGACTTTTAGCGTAAAATTACTCTTAAGTAAGAACTTCTGAGACAATTTTACCCCTTAACCTTTTTGTTTTAATGTAAAATTGGAAGGTGAACGACTTGGTGAATTTTGGGTTATTCCCATTTGGGGAGTGATACTCTTTATTATTATAAAAAATTATTATAATCATGATATATTCTAGAAGACATGTATTTATAATTGAAATTTGGCACCAAGAGGGATTGATTTTAGCGAAAGGGTCTCAATAGTTTAAGTATAAGGTCTCAAGTTTAAGATATAACAATACTTAAATTTGACACAATTATATAATAGCTACTATCTTTTAGTTTTTAATGCAAGTCATATTTACCCAATTTAATTCATTTATCTTAATTTCATCATTCCATCTCCTCCTTAATTATGGTAGGGGAGTATTAATAGGGGTAAATTATAAAAATACTGAAAAATATAAACAATATACCTTCTTTAATTATTAATATCAACTCCCTAAATATAAGTTGTATTAGTGATAAGAGGAGTATAAAAAAAAACAATTGATAATCTTTTATTTTTTTTTGGCCAGGGATAGTCTATTATTCATGCTCATATCAAATTTTTTATATCTATTATATTAAGTTCACCAATAATATAAGGCCATGTATTCTATTTTTTCTAATATGAATTTATAGTTAAATTATTGCATTTCAAAAATAAGACATGAAAATATATTATTGGAGAACTTAACAAAAAATATATAAAAAACTTGACTTAAGGATTTTCTTTCTTTTTAATAGGACGGGAAACTAATCCATCAGGCAACAAGTTTCTGCTAAATGAATTTCTTATGGAAGGCAAAAAAAAAAAAAAATTTCTTATGGCGGAAGAAATAAATTATTAAAGTTGCATTATTTGTTGGTGATGATCTCATTGTATGTCATTTTTTTTTTTGGGTACAAAATGATATCCGATAGAAACCCATTTCATACTTCAATGCATACAATGATATCTCTCTTTCATCACTCAATAAGATTAAGTACCACTCACCCAGTTGTACAATATAAGTAATTTATATTTAAAAAGTTTGTTTTAAAATATAAGTCATTTATAGGATAATAAATGAGTTTTTGACAATTTTACACATATTGACTTATATTGAAAAATAAAGGGGAGAGATGTAAATATATAATAAAGATAGAAGTAAAGTGAAAGAATATGTGCACCCTTTATTATAAGGATAAATGTAAAAAAAGTTATCTATTCAATGCTTTTTTTATTTAGTGAGAATAGGATATAAGTGCCTTATATTATGAAATTGAGTGGCGCATATTGATATGCTTCTGGTTAAAAACAAAAACACAGAAGAAGGAGACGTAGAAGTTGATAAATAATTTATTAAAAATCATTACATATATAACATAAAATATAATATCTCATTCTTAACTTTGAACAAAACAAATAGTACTATTTTTTTTTCTAATTATAAAATATAGTTAATTTTTTTTTAGAGAGATTAAGTGATTGTTTGGCATGCGGAATTTGGAGGGAAAAAGGAGGAAAATGAAATTTTTTATGAGTTTAATTTTTAAAAATGAGAGAGGTGGGGTTAGAAGTTTTTGATTAATTTTTCTTACTCTTTTATTTGATCTCTTTCTTTTATTAAAATTTTACAACCCCACTTCTCTAATTTTTTTTAAATCTCAATCATAAAAATTTTCTATCTCTTCCATTTCCTTCCATTTCCCTCCCATCAAATAAATTATAAGGGAGCGAAATAAATTAGTTAATTATATCATATATATTGTGTTATATTATATTATATTATATATTAGTTTCTAAGTTAAATAAAATAGTTCAAAAATAAAATAAAATTAAATACGTTTAAACCATTTAATTAGCTTTATTAAAATTAAAAAATAACTAAATTTTATAATTACAACTGAAAAAAATAAATACTAAATATAAATACACATACATTGCATGGGCTAATTCATAATAAATATAAATGCGGCCGGTCAAAAAGTTGATATATATAACGAAGCAGCGGTAAGGTAAGTAAACATCCAGCTGCAAAAGGAAGCCAAATTCGTGTACGTATTTATACGATGTGATTAATGCCAACCACATATTAAATTGGTATGGCCTAATTACTACCTCTAATTTCCTATTTTTTTCCCTTTTTTATTAATGATTTACTTTCAAAGATTCTTCACATCCTTACGTCTAATCAACTCTCGGCCCACTTCAATTCCTCCAATTAAATTCCTTTTTTTCTCTTCTTTCCTACTCATTAGGATTTAGGAGTTTCTCTTATTTGATATGTCTGGCATAAGTCCAGAATTTATACTTGGTACAATTAATAATTTCAAAAAAAAAAAATTATAAGCAATTCACCGAAAAAAAAAAAGAGAACTTGGTTGCATCAATAAAGTCGTTTGAAATTTGTTACGATTTTCATATTTACCCTTAATAAATATCATAAATTTAAAAAAGTAGTATATACTTCATTTTTTTTTCCCAACACCCTTCCTATGTATATTCATTGAAAATTGAGAAGAATGACGTATTTGAAATAAAACACTTATTGGCTATATAAACTCTAGCAAAGTGATCAATTGTTTAAGACCATGCCTCCTCCTTCATTTTAAATATTTACAATATGATGCAACAAAAACAGTTGGAAAAAAACAACGCATGGAAATACTAAAGTGAGCTGTTAGTGAATATTTTAAAGTTTTTTTTTTTTAAAAAAAAAACTTGGTCATTCTTGAAATGTAAGAGTAATGAGTCAAATACCGACATAGAGTTTATCTAACGATTTAAGGTCTCAATTTCTCTAGGACCTAGGTATTAAGTTTGGGTTATAAAAAAAAATACCTATGTATTTAGCGGGATAGTCGTGAATAAGATATTAAATAATACAAGATCATTGTTGTTTCTATGTGTACAAGTTATTTGAGATGTGGTTGGAAAATTGAGTTAAATAAAAATATTATAAAATAAACATAATTTAATAATAAGGCTAAATTTAAAAAATGGGAAAAATCTATAACACTTCAGCCATGTCCGCATGGTCATGTAAAAGAAATTATTTTTTCTTAAAAGAAATTATGAATATTGCAGTATAAGTTTATTGTATAGTTTGAGTCAACCAAGCCCTAACTGTTGCTTGGCCATTATTTTTAGCAAACTAGCAAACATAAGCTTTTGCTCTTTCCATAAATAATAGAATGTCTACGTCATTCAATGGATATTCCCTATATTGTTTCAACCTTTGCACTCTCACCTAAATACCTACTTGTAGTTGTGGACCACATTTTTTCGGCCCTTCTAAACCATACATATACCAATATTTTATCATAAGATAGATTCACATTTCATTTTTAATTTAGTTGGACTTTTAATCGCTGCTATTAATTTTTTAAAACAATAATTTTATTTAAATTTAAAATATTAAAATGCAAAAATTGCTGTTAAATTTCATATTTAGTATTGAAACAAAGCATATGGCAAAAAAGTTTTAAAATAAAATCATACTGATTTCAACACTAAATTATTTTTCATAAAAAGACTGAGAAATAGTATTGTTATTTTAACTGCAACAAACTGAGAATACCCTGATTTTATTTTTTTTTAAGAAAACTAATGTGTACTCCTTCACAAGAAATTTAATTATTAAAAAAAAATCTTACGAAAAAGCAAAACGTGTGTAGTTTGTTGTTATTTCCTTTACGAGATTTTGTTATTACATATTGCTTACTTGTGGTAAGAATTTGACGGATTAAATTATTTATGCGACATTATAAAGTCATCCTCTAAATTCAGATCTTCCAGAAGACCCTATTGACAAAAAAAAACATATTTAAGAGTGGGTTCGCTGTACCTTTGTACGTACTCCATCTAATCTTAATTATAAGAGCTTTTTAGATAATATTAGAAAAATTTTAAGCAAGCTAATTACATTACTTAATTATATTATATATTATATTTTATTATATTATATATTAGTTCATAAGTCAAACAAACTAATTTAAAAAAAACGACAAATTTTAATATTTTCAAGTAATGTAATTTATTTTTTAAAGATTTTTTTAAGATTCTTTAAATTAAAAGGCCCTTATATTTAGGACTAGAGGGAATATACATATTTTTTATTAATATAAAACTAAACGTAAAAAATGAGGGAAAAAATTTTTGTATGTAAATTCACAAGATCTATTTACCTAAGGTAAAAAAATTTCTAACGTCCAAACAATGGTGCTAGCCACTTATTATAGAATTTAATATTTAAAATTCAAACCTCAATGACTTGTACAGCTAGACATATTGATTAATAAAGGAAAACACCGTCACATTTCATTATTTTAAGAAAATAATAAGTGGACAAGGAGGCAACATCGATGATGGCATGGCAACTAGCAGATGCACTGGCTTTTTTACTTTTTTAATAATTATTCATTTTGTGAGTTGTTAATTAGTGGTCGACTTTTTTGGTTGATACCATGTAAAGTAATAATAAAAAAGTATATAAGATATTATTCCAATTATTTAAGGCCGTTAATACGGCATAGTAGCTCCCATATGACTATCAACTTGTCTTTTGTTCTTTGCATTATTGGGTGTATCTGATTCCATTCACTAATTATTTTATTTATATATTTAATTGATTGATTCAACATTTTAATTAAAAGCTATTAGTGTATCTTGTTCAATTGTTCTTCAGAATATTCTAAACTTCTCCACATTATATGGCCTTATATATATATATATTATTAATCAAGTAGTGTCTACGTCATTGAATACGCATGCACTATATATACAAAATAAAAAAAAACAAAGACAACGAAAAAAAATTAAAAATGGTATTCTTGGAGTAAGAATGTAATTTTGACCCTCATGGATTGAAACAAAATACGTTAGAAAGTTATATAACTTAATTGAAAAAAAAAACAAAAGAAAAGAAAAACAGAGGGACATCCAGAGAAGCATATGCATACCAATAATTTGACATAAATAATTTGGAAGGAGATAAGATGTGTTACTACAGTTCATGGTTTCACATGGAAGTCTGACCCTGAAATGGTGCTGGTTCGATTCCCCATGTATTCTAACAAACTTTGTTTTAGAGAAAATTGCAATAAAGTTCTAAATAAAGAACTTTACATTAAAAAGGTCCCATAAAATTGCATAATTACAATAAAGTTTCCATTAACAATCCTATCAACTATGATGGGGTTGTTATTAACAACCTCATGAGCTACATTAACAACTCTCGAAACTTTACTGCAAATACGTGATTTCATGAGATCTCTTTGACGTATCATTTAATTGGGACCTCACTACAATTTTCCCTTTGTTTTATTTAAGGAAGATAGTAAAGTATTATATATATTTATTAAATTAAATGTAGAGGGGAAAAGTTGAAATAATTTCATTTAAATACCATTTGAATTTTAAAATCTCAGATAAATATGATTACCCATAAGAGTAATTGGATTGCCTAAATTTATAAGACAATTGACAACTCAATTTTATGGAAAAGCACTAATGTTAAAGAGAAAGTGACACCTAACTCTTAAAATTAAAAAGTATTTTAATAGAATTCTCCAAAAAAAAAATTTGCCCAAATATTAAAGAGAAAGTGACACCTAACTCTTAATTAAATAAAATAATATAAAAAAGGCCTTGCAACTTGTTAATGGTAGCTCATTTATTTGTCATTGATAAGTTAAAAAAAATTTTTAATATTATTTTCTTTAATTAAGATCTTAGTACCACTTTCTCAAGATTAAATGCAAGTAAATAAACTAAGTCAAGTTTGAACAAATTTACTTCAAGTATTCCCATGATTATGATTTTTAAATACGGCTATATATCATCTTATTGATAAGTCACTTACTTTAGTTGTTATTAATTCTGTTTTAAAACTGAACAATTTCTTAACTTTATCTATATATAATATACCTTCTACATTTATATCATATGGAAACATATATAATAATAATAAATGAATGATGAAGTAAGTGACGCAGCCGAGTATCATATAAAAAATAATGAATGAAAAATAAAACTGTGTATCCATATAAAAAATTTAATGATTTGATATATAAATATGATAAAAAAAATTTCTATTTTATAAATAGGAGTAGAGGGGCTAATTTGTAGATTGTAGTATAATATTCTCTCCATACAAATAGCTTTTTTAAGGTATTTTTAAAAAATTTTTAAAATAAATTAACATGCGTTTATAATTAAAACTAAAGAAAGTATTATTAATGTCAATTCTTAACAGCTTATTCGGCTACTACAAGAGAAAGAGAGAGACCCCTAAAAGAGACAACTAGATAGAGAGATGAAAAGTGTTTTAGTAACACGTGGAATACTTTGTATGATGTCCAAAAAAAAAAAAAACCCAAGCGACCATATCTTGCGATCTTTGTTCTATATATTCCTTTTAACTATTTCCCAATAGATTACAAAATTCTAGAAAATATAATAACAATTTTATTGGCCTTTTGTCAATAATTGGAATTGGGATTAGTTTATAAATTATCCCTAATCATTATCTAACTATCTCCACTTGATTAATCCCTCTTAGTATTACTCTTCCATCCCACATGTAAGAGAATTTTTGAAGGTTAATTTGGCCTCGTACACTTATTTGTCAGAAACAAATAAGTAATGTGTGGTATATTAATTGTAATTTGTAATATTCCAACTATGTCCCATCATAATTACAGGGTTTGAGGCACCTATTTATTTTTCATGCGCGTGTAGATGAGTTAGTGCATGCATTTTGGGAGATAATGTTAAATATTTTAACAAGTGATAAAGTTTATAAATCTAGCATAAATTCTCATACTAATTTATTTATTTATTTTCATTATAATTTGGACCGCAACGGAAGAGTAATGGGGGATCAAAGTGCCACTAGACTCAAGAGCCTTTTTTTATATGTTTTTGTAAACACATGATCCAGTGTGACAATATCTTCTTTTTTTTTTTTTGCCCAGTTGACAATCCAAATGTGTGTAGGATGAGAGATTTTGAATCTTATCACAACACACATAATTATTTAGCTTGAAAAGAAAATTTTAAGAGGAATATGAAATGAATGAATCTTATAGAAGTTACTTCAAATTGAAAGGCACAAGACAGATATGACTATATACCTTAACGCATAACTAGAATTAAAATTAAAATTATCTTGAAACGATAATTATTTATACCTTGCACATGTATGTTTCAATATCTATCTCTCCAACTTGATTCTCTAATGTTTTTTTTTCTTAAATGAAGACAAAATCAATTATTGAACTTGATTACGATTTAGGATGGAGCCATGGAAACTTGTAATGAACTACGCATAAAGCTCAATTATTGGACATATCACATCTTTATAATACTCACATCTTGAAGATTTGATGGGCTGGTGAAAATTTCAGTAAAGGACTATAGAGTAATTAATTTTAATTAAAGATTAAAACATTTTTTTAAAAAATTTTATTGTATGACTAAGGATTAAAATGAAAATAAGTTGAGAGAATTTCAATTTGGGACTATTATGACATTTTATTTTCAACTGAGGACTAAAAAATACCGAAACACCGTGTCAAACTAAGAGGATTAAAGTGAAACTAAGTATACCCTATACACAATTCATCGAAAAAATGTATACACTATACACACAAAGTCTCAATAATACACTTAACTTCAAATATAAATTGTCAGAAAAAAGCCAAAAAAAAAAAACTCTCAGATTATCAAAAAAAAAAAAAAACTCTCAAAGTAAACAAGACAAGCAGGGAGTTATTTCTTATGAATAATATATATAGATGTATAATACATGTGTTTTTTTCCCTACCATCTCATTTAGTTTTTAATGATTTTTTCTTGTTATATTCCCTTTCTAGACTATTGTAATATTCAAATAATTTATGTAATTAATCAAGTTTTAAAAATATTTAATAGTGTTATATGTATGTTAGCTTAGAAAAATACTTTAATAATTTATTTGAAGTTAACCATTAATTTTTCTTCTTCTTCTAAAAACTATGTGAACATTTTTATTTATCAAACTTGTTATTTTGTACAGCTAAAAACTCTGACCCTAAAAATTAAGATTTTCAAATCTTCGTATTAACTAGTGTTTGGTTTTTAATGTATGATACTATAAATACTTGCTATTTGCCCAAATGTTTATGAGTACTTATAAATTTACTTATAAACAAGTACAATCAATTTCTTAACAAAAACATATTAGATCGTGGTAAAAACAAATTTTATTTATAAGTAGCAAAAACATCATGAATAAGTTGAATACTTATATAAACAAGTTGAATCGTATTATAGAAAAGTGAAAATGAAATAACACTATGAACTAGTGAAATTAATTTTCTAACAAGAATGCATTGGAGCATTGTCAAGTCAAATTCCATTTATAAGTAATAAACATGGCATGAACCAGTGAAATATTCTCATTAATAAGTGAAATAGTATTATAAATAAATGAAATTAATTTTTTTTAATAAGGATGCATTGGAGTATGATCAAGTCAAATTCCATTTACAAGAAACACATCATGAACCAGTGACATATTCCTATAAATAAATTGAATAGTTCTATGAATAAGTGAAATTACTTTTCTAACAAGAATGTATTGGACCATGATCAAGTCAAACTCCATTTACAAGTAGCGAACACATTATTAACAATTGAGACACTCCTAAAAACAAGTCAAATTGTCCTATGAACACATTAATGGTGTGTTTGGAATAACGGTGGGGTAACGGACTTATTTGTAATCGGACTTATTAGGTCAGATTAGATATAAGTCAGATTGAAAATGTTTGGATTGAAGGTAGAATAAGTAACTTATTTAAAAGTAAAATATGTTTGGTTGATAAATTAAAAAGTAACTTATTGTGGTAAATGGCTAAAAGGGACATGAATATTAGTGAATATTATATATATATTTAAAAATTTAAAAATTATACAATAAAAAGGAAAAATTAATTTTAACAAAAGTTAAGAATAAAAGCTAAAAATATAAAACCTAGTTGACTTTTTTTTACTTCCTTAATCTCTCCAAAAAAACTAGTTGGGTCTTATAATTAGAACTAGAGACAGTCTTATTACAAGTAAATATATTGTGTATTTATACTATATTCAGTTCTAATTATAAAACTTAGTTGACTTTTTTCACTTTCTTATCTCTCCAAAAAAACTAGTCGGGTCTTATAATTAGGATTGGAGAGAGTCTTATTACATGTAAATATATTATGATAAATTTTAATGCTTTCAAGTGATATAATTAACTTTTTTAGCATTCTTTAAAAAAATCAACTAGCCCTTATAATTAGGATCAGAGAGAATATATTAGTTCATAATTCAAACAAAATAGTTCATAAGAAAAATGATAAATTTTAATACTTTAAAATAATATAATTATCTTTTTTAGAATTCTCTAAAAAAATCAACTGAGTCTTATAATTAAGACTGAATAGCATAAACTGTAACAGAAAAAAAAATCCCTGCAGTCATATCGTCCCAATAAGCATAACTTTTCTACTTAAAAGTTGTCGGACGTTTTGCTTGAATAAGACGATTTATCCATTGTCAAAACAAACACCCTTTTTTTTTTCCGATAGAAATTGATCATTTTGCTAAATATTGGACATTTACTATGCATGAACGTCATACCAAACACATTGTAAATTAATTTTCTAACCAAAACACACTGGAGTGTATTTAAGTCAAATTTCAAATATAAGTAAATAACACATTACGAAATAAGTGAAATAATTTTATGAACAGTTTTACTTGTTCACCAAGTACCATTCTAAAATTGTTCATAAGACTATATCACTTGATGTGTTTGTTATTTGTAAATAGAATTTGACTTGATCATATTTCAATGTGTTCTTATTAAGAAATAAATCTTACTTGTTCATATGTAAATCTATATACTGATAAACATTTTAAAAAATAACCAGTACTCATAGCGTAAAACATTAAAAAAGAAGTGTTAATATAAAAAATTGTAAATCTTGATTTTTCCTATAAGAGATTTTAGGTGCAAAATAACAAGTTTAACAAATGAAAATGTTTATACAATTTTTATACGAAGGGAAAAAAATGAAAAGGTAAGATCAAATAAATTATTAAAGTATTTTTCTAAGTTAACACACACTTATAATATTATTTAAATATTTTTAAAACTTGATTAAGTAGATAAATTATTTAAAGTCTTGAAAAGAATTATCAAGAATAAAAAATTATAAAAATTTAAATGATATATTAAGGAAAAATGAAAAAAAATACATTTAATATATATATATATATTATCTACTTGGCTTGTCACTGTCCCCCCTCCCCCGGTTGACAGTTTCAGTTTGAAGTTAGGGATATTATTGAGATTTTGCATGTAGACTTATTTCCAATTTAGTTCTCTAGGTCTGAAATTACGTTTCAAAATCTTTTAGTCTTAAATTGAAAATAAGATGTTACAATGATCTGTAACTGAAGTTCTCCCAAATAAGTTTTATAAATAAAAAGATAATGATGCCCCTGTTTTATAAATAAGTAAAATTCTCATATAAACAAATGCACAGCTTTTTATAAATATGTGAAATCTTCAATGAATAGCATATTAATTTTTAGTAGTAAGATATGTATAATTATTTATAGGAGAATTTTACTTACTTATAGAGCGAAAGCATTATTATTTTTTAACATAAAAAAACTTATTTTTATTTTGATCTTTGGTCCTATAATAAAATTTTAAAATATTTTAGTTATTAACTGAAATAAGTCAGGTTTTATGGACCTGAAATGAAATTCTCCCAAAATTATTCAAGTAAAAACTTATATAAATCATTGAAACGTGGAAATTATCAGTTGAAAACATTCTACCTCGTGATTGTGTTAGGTAAGGAGAGGGGACAGATTTGAAGTTAAGCTATGTTTGGGGTAGCAGCTTTATGTTTTTTTGGGAATTACAATGAAGTCTTAAAGAAATGACTTAATTATCAATAAGTCTCAATAACAACTGAAAAACATATAATGACAAATTTTAAAGTAAGAAACGTCAATATTTTATTTGCTATTGAGACTTTTTGATAATTAAGTCATTACTTAAAACCTCATTATAATTCCCCTTTTTTATTCATGTTTGGAAAGGGGTAGAGAGTAGAGAAAGAGGTAAAGTTAAGAACAGGTTCAAATGAAAACACCAGGTTAATGAGAAATGGAAAAAATATAAATACCCGGATTTGATCCAATTTTAAGGAAAAAATATATCTAAGAAAACTAAATATATTCAATAATTATATTTTTATAATAAAATCAAAATAGCTTCAATGATATAATCTAGTTAAATATTTAAAATATATTCAAAATAAAATTTAGTAATTATATATTTAATACATATTGGTACAATATATATATATATATATATATATGATACAAGTGAGGGCTAAGTCCAAATTTTAAAGATTACACTAAATATATACTAGATATATAATTTATGAAAAAAAAATTATTTCATAACAAAACTTTATATAACCTGATGATTCTATTAATGTAGCAATACATGTAATCTCATGGCCAAATATGTATAATCTGAGTATCTGACGCATAAAAAATAATTAAAGCTACGTGGATTAGATAAACCTGTACACAATCCATCGAAAAAAAACCTTCATACAGATTTTCTATCAATCACATTAAATAGTTGGGTAAAATGGGAATAAAATATCTGTAATAAGGTTATTCTTGTCCAGACATTTACCTTTTAATTATCACACCCAACTTTCTCACCCACATCTTTAAGGAAAGTAGTCTCCCTTGTCCGCGACTTCCTTCACACCAAACAAAAATAACTCTCCCTCAACCTTTCTCTTTCCACAGCCCTACTTTCCATTGTACCAAACATATTAATGTTATTATGAGACTAATATCCAGAGTCCTCAAGCATTTAAACAACTTTCAGATGGTATATATATAAATATAGATCCTTCTTTTTTTTTTATCTCTGAAGGAACAACAGTAAGAGTTACGGGGAGAATCACTATGAAGTCCTCCAAAAAAAAAAAAAAGTAATCACCAAAAAGTTCTATAATAACAAGAGAGCGGCATAAAACCTCGTAGTGATTCTTCCTAATCTAATCATTGATGAAAAATTGGTGGCTTGCGTTAATGTGTCATTAACAAAGATAAGAATCAACCCAGGGAAGATCTAGTCATCTCATAAGCCAAGAAGCAAGCTGCATTTGCTGGAACACTTCGGGCTATGGCAGGACCAAAGCCTTTGTACAGACCTTTTAATCCTTCTGAAGCTAAAATCTTCCTGAAAGCATCAATGGAACCAGAAAACTTTGGGTTTCTGTAATCATCCACTTGAATCACACTCTTAACCACATCAGTTGGGTATACTGCCAACCACACTGAAGCTCCAGCCAAGCCTCCAGAAACAATCAATGAGCCTCTACTTAGCCCAGATGTATCAGAACCTCCTGCTAGCAACTGCTTTGTTGCTTCATACACACCAAACATGACCGCGTTTCCTGGTACTTCTCGCGCCATTGTCGGAACCATGCCCTTGAATAGACCTCTCACTCCACCTTCAGATCTTAAAACTTGCCTGGCCACATCCATGGGTCCTCCGTACTTGATAGCCACAGCAGCTGTTCCAGAACCTGCAAGAACACTTTGTGCTTGCAACCTGAAGAGAGGAACCTAATTATCAGTCCATCAATATATTTATACACGAGTCATATATGTTGTAGTTCAATTCAAAATCCATGCAAAGCATAGACCCACAGTGTAGTTTCAAGTAAGAGTCAAGGTGAAAGGGGGTACTTGTATTGTTTGGATCTTCCTCTTATCCTCTTCATACTTTAAAGATATACATACAAGAAAGAAAAAGAAAAACTTGAACTTGAAACTAAATGTAGATGGTTGCTTACAGATTCGTCTAACCATGGAAAACAAACAAACATGTTATAGGTCACTCACAAAAGAGACAATATGTCTGGAAGTCTAATTATGATTAATGTGGTCTACAAATATCATATGGATCAGTACTACAAAAAGAATTTCTCTATAGGAAATGACATCAGAAGGGTGATGATCATTGACCTGCATTTGATGAGTTCAGTGGGGCAAGCTAGAAGGGAAACTACAACTCCAGCACCAGCACCACAAACAACCTGCTGTTTGACGGTAAGGGGGGCACCGGGATGGGACCTCAATAACGCCTCCATTTGTCCCCTGGCCGAGAACAGGACAGCGTTAAATGCTGCTACTGTAGCAAGTGGAGCGCCCATACCTTTGTATAACCCTCTGGGACCTTCAGCAGCTAATGTCTTCTTGACAGCATCAATGGCACCGGAATACTTGGGAGGCTGGCCAGGAAGTGGTGTAGGCTGGCTTTGAAGCTTGACCTTGATGGTGTCAAAAGGGTGTCCACATACTAATTGTGCTATACCTCCAACTGTGCCAGCAGTAAGGTCCTTAGCTACATCCATCTGCAAAATGATAACTCCAAAGCTTGAGCAAAATCTTAATATTTATTCAGACCATTGAACATAGTTCAAAAATAAATGATGTCATTTCCTTTTCCCAGCTAAATTGACTACCTTGGTTTGAGGGGACAAAATGATGAAGCACAACCATTTACACAATGAATGAGAAAAATTACAAAGATCTCTGATATAAGCTTTATCAGCTTACAGCAGAACAAATATAATTGCTGACCTTTCATGAGTGTGAATTTGTTGGTTACTTGAAAGTTTCAAACTTCGATAATATTGAGATGGAAGTTGAAGGAATATATTGTTATCGGGGTAAACAATCCATCATGAAAGAAAGCTAAATTTCACTATGTAAAAAATTCTGGGATTAATAATTTCAGACTGCAAGCACACGAAGTCAATTATTAATTTTGTCACAACTGATGCTTCCATTCTCATCTTTGTCTGATACTATGACAATTGACAAGAACTAGAGACTCTGATGCACAAGAACATCCCTATATTTTATCAGAACATAGAAGCTATATATCTCAATTTCAAAACAGCTCAATAAAGCTTAGCAACAATCTAGATTCTTTACTTTTTTTTTTGTATCTTATAGGTTCAGAATACATTTCTAGAAAAACAATTTGAAATGGAAAGTAAAAGAAATCAGAAATCATACCAAGCCTCAGAAATCATCCAAAGCTGATAAAATTAATTTCCTAATAGTACGCAAATCAAATTGATCCAACTTGTTTTGTATCCACCACAAGTCTGAACTGAAAAAATTTTGGGGACACTAGTCCCTTGATTCATGTGTATTTTGAGCTTATATTCTCAAGAAATTTTGTACTTAATATATGAGTGGGTCTGCTGCAGACTTTGAAGAAGTTGATAATATTACAGCCCAGCCATACAATTCAAAATTTTGGAAATCCAAACTCTAAGAAAGAGCTATCAGTAAAATAGCAGAAAAATAGAGAATTTAGAGTATTTGTTAGCTCTAAACTGCCACAATTGCAGATCCCCAGCTCCAATTCTCAGAAAACAATAGTAGCCAGCAATAGGTAGAAAACCAACAAATGAGGTAACCATAGGCAACCTATCAAATACACTTCCAGCAACCATATATATGGACTATAAATAGAGTTTAGAATAACATAAATCCATTGTCCTGCACTAGTTTGTTCTAAAACCTTTAAAAAGAAAATTGAACCCAGGCCTGCATCTAACAATAACAAACTATGGGGGGATGGGAAAAAAAAAAACCAAGGGATATGCTGAATCCTTTTCATGCTTGAGGTCTCAGATTGAGGATCTAGCATAATGACTTGGCGGACATGTCTACATTGTCACCAAATACGATCCTACTTACTGAAATATTAAGATTTATGAGGAAGTGTTGGCTGATTTCCATCATATGCAATAATACTTGACGAAATTATGCAACAAACCCACTGAACAAAAATAAAGGCCAGCAAATTCTGTAAAAAGGAGCTTTGGATCACAAGTTTAGAATCTTACCAAGCTTTTGGTAGCTACGCAAGAACTTGACGGAAAAATAAGGAACCAAATTGAATACCAACGCCTTAGCAAGATAACTGTTCCCGAGGTAAAGAAAGGAATCACAGCACAACGTTGAAACTTGTAAATGGGCTTTTGTAAATACAAACAAAACCAACAGGAACAGAAGCAGAGAGAGGGAGGAAGCTCGTGCAGAGAAATGAAGAAGAAAACCAAATTTGTTTCAAATGCTGATGCTGACAAGGGAGTTTGACGTGGACCCCTGTTAATAAAGGCATTAAATTCAACTAATCTAGATTTAATTTGATTGAAATAGCTTGTCAACATCTTACTTTGCTAATTGACCAATAAGGCAAAATACCCACCGGTCGCAACGCTAGTGTTTCACACTTTATTATTAGGAGATGTGTTTCACAGTTCACAATTAAGCCCAGTTTCGTAGCCAATTCGAAATGAAATTGCTCAAGAGAAGTACTGTATTAGTTATTGTATTCACGTGATAATTTCCTAACAATGTCTTGAAGCACCAAAATATATTGTTTGGCATCCTTCTTCCCCATTTTCAGAAAACTTGATTGGTTATATGCCACAGTCTCTCTTGAAAACCACACCCAACTTCTCTGCCAATGACAGAGAAAAGAGAATGCCAGTCTTAATCTTTTGGTAAGGATTACGTTAACGTAATTACCATTAATCTCAATCTTGTATATAAAAAGATTTGCAAGATTTGCGGTGAAGAGGCTTCACAATGTAGACTTATTTTTTGATACTATACTACGTAAAGTTGATTATTATATTAAACACAACTAAATGCGCTTAGAGTGGACCAGGGTCGTGAGAGTACAAGGAAAAATAAGCGGTCGCTTAGGGCCCTTGTTATAAGATCATTTATTTTATAGATATATAATATAAATAGAATATATTTATATATAATTGTATATACAATACAATTTGATTACTATTTATAGATATAGAATCTAGAATTGCTATTTTTTTTTTTAAAAAAAACTATTTTGAATTACCCCTAACAAAGTATCATACCAAACTTTAATCCATATGTTATGTATTAAGGACGATAAAAATTCAAATATAGCCTAATGTTGATTTAATGTTTGTCTTTTCAAAGAGTGCAAAGAGTTTTTATTTCTTTCAATAACTACGTTTTTAAGGATTTAAATTTGTGTTCTCCTTACTAGAATGAAGCTATAATTCATAGTTTATAAGATAGTATTTTAAACTACAAAATAAATCTTATATTAAGAACAAAAGGAGGTAGGTATTATTAGTATTAGGTTTTTTTTTTTGAATTGAGGATTTGAGAAAAGGCTAAAGCAGAAGAAATTAATACTCTTATAAAAGTGTTAAACTACACTAAAGATTACTTTCTTTTTCAAGTATGTGCAGTACTTATAAGTACAATTGACAATACTAATGATAGTTACTACTACTAAAAGATTTTCAAAATTAAAATTGCTTAAATCATATAACTAAGATTAATTGTATTACAAGATAGATTGAGTTTCAGCCATAAAGTAAAATCTTATAATTAAAACAAAATATTTGATAAGTAAATTTATAGCTCAAACATAATATTAATATCCCCGTTGGTTGTGATTTTTCCTCGAGCCCAAAAATCCCTAAACAGCAAACACCTTGCTTCAGTGAGGTAATATAAAAAGCTGTACATTATATTACCTCCTTATGTTATACACGCAACAAAGGATCTAAGAGTGTGGTTTGTTTAATAAAGGTGATGTTAAGTGAGATTTATGAAAATTATGTTGGGGGAAGTTATAAGTTTCTTTGGTTCAAAAAAATGGGAGGTTAGATTAGAGAAGTAGTTATGGAATATAAAAAAATAACTATAGATAATTTAATTAGGTTAAGATACAAGTTTTCTTTCACCTAAAAAACAATCTAGACGTGTTTGGTTCAACAAAAGTGATGTTAAGTGAGGTTTATGGAAATTATGTTAAAGAAAGTTATGAGCTTGTTTGGTTAAAAAAAATAAGAGGTTGTGTTAGAAAAATAGTTTTGAAATATAAAAAAATAGCCCTGGACAATTTAATCAGGTTTATATACAAGTGTTCTCTCACCTAAGAAAAAACCTAAATCAGGAGGTTTGAGAAATTAGGAGAGATGAGCACTAAAAGACAACTTTTTCCCACCCCTCACCTCCTTTCAACTAAACGACGTTTTATTACCTTCAACCCTTCCCTAACCCAACTTAACTTCAAAAAATCTCTAACCAAACCCAACCTAAAGAGGCTTCAAGTGAATTTCCTTTTTTTTAATGAATAATTACATAGGTAGGAAAAAAACGATGAAATACAAACAAACAAACAAACAAACAAACAAGAGAAACTAAAGCACAACAACAGGAGAACAAACGAAATAACACAAAACAGTCTGCATAATTTAGTCTTCATTCTTTTAAAAAAACCACTAAATTGCACGATGCAATGCACGAACAAGCATATAGATAGTTTTGGCTTAAATAATAAGTATCAAGAAAAAGACATGTAATAGTAAATGATTAGGCACAATAGTAGGTATTATGAAAAAAATATTCTGTCTATTTACATAATTAAAACTTCTAACCACACGAACCTATTAATAAAAGGGGACGGAGAGAGTAAATGAACATCTTGTCATTTTTTGCATATACATTTTAAACAACAGAAATATTAACACACTTGGGACTTGCCACTCCATCAACCACAGACACCTCACTCATTAGGCATGACTCGCAGCATGTCTTTCACTTTTCAAGAGTTGGGTCATCACTTGATTCCCCCGACTTGTGATGTTGTCATACCCTTCCACAAGATAATACCATAACCCGACATTTTCTGCACCCCGCAAATTTAACAGATCGACATGAGCAAGGAAGAACACAATGCACAAAACACAGTACGAGGTAATCAACTCATGTCAGATGAACGCCCAAAGGTAATCAACTCATGTCAGATGAAAGTAATACATTATCTTTACTTGTCAAGGATGAGCGATAAATTAGGCTTCACTGGAATCATCTTCAAGCAAAGGCTTCCTTTTGTCTCTTCTAGATGTAGCAGATTGCTCGTCAGCATCATCAGCGTTGAATAGATCAACGCTTCTCAGAAAAATCCCTGTAGAATAGATTATATTAACTCTCTTCTGTTCATAACGAAAAAAGCTAACAATTAGGAGCAAGCGTCTTCAAGAAACAAGTACCACCAGGAATTCTGTCAAAATTGTTACATCGTCTTTCTGGGTAATTAGCACAGTATAGTTTTCAGACAAATTAACAATTAGATTTTGACCTCCCTTTCTCATTTTCCAGAACTCGTGCCTCCATATTCATAAATACAAAATTAAATGGAGACACAAAATGACATGCATTGCTATATTTTTGGCCCAAAAAAATCTCCATGCACAAGATGTTGGGCACTCAATTTCTCTACTTCAGTGAATTACAGAATAATAGCAGCCAAATTATTTATCTTCAATAATATTGATATGATTCCTTATATGCTCAATAGGGTATTGCTTCCTGGCTCTTAATAAAAGTTTTAAGGTCTAGTCATTCTAGTTCAGTTTCTTTTACAAATGCCCCGCTTATCTATCCTAATGGTATAAAGTTTAGCCTTCAAGAAATAATAGATAAAAGGATGCATTAATGGCCAAAAAATATTTGAAAAAACACCCTTAAGTAGTTTAAATTAACATCTACCTCATAATGTGTTCTGAAGATTTAGTTTACCTTTGAAGGTAAAATATGTCAGTAAGATTTTCTAATTTGACGCATATATTGCAGAAGTTAAGAACAGAAAGAAAAAAAAAAATTCTACACACACACATAAGAAAAAAGACCTGCTTGGCACTCACCTATGAACCATATCAAAGCAGCAAGAAAGAAAATGGAGGTCAGAATAAGGGATGTCTTCCTCCAGTTGTGAATGTGATCCTGTGAAGTGGAAATCCAAGTCAAAGGACTAAATGATGAAAATAAACAAGACTAATATCAATTACGGCCTAAACATGTAGAGAATGTTAATTAAGTCAGGAAATAATGGCACTGACAGATGCAGAAGGAAGGGATATCACAATGGTGCAAGTAAAAATTGCTGCAAGAAAAACTGAGAATGTAATTTATAAACACCGATAATATCACAACAACCAATGCCAGAACAGGTTAATACACTAGCAGAAAACATGTGTCAGAGATAGATTCTTGTATTGAAACTATGGTCAAAGACAGTTCTTGTTTCTAGAATTCCTAATGCATTTCCAACCAAAACTCAAGGTGCAAATTGATAAGCTGTCTTCCAAGAAAATAGGATCTAAAACTTCTACATTAAAGGGAGAAGCAAATAGAAATACACACACCAAGCATTGTTCAATCTTTTAGACCAGTTCAAGCAATTATCACAACAACTTTTCAGCAGTTGATATTATGAATCCCACATAGATTAGAAAATCAAAATAAATTAGAATTTAGAGTAACCTCCCCTACATGTTATTGAAATTACAGTCCTCCCTCTTAGCCTAATGAATTACGTGCCATCTTCTGCAGCTTTCGCAATTATATACTAGTCTCTCATAAAAAGAGAAAGCTATTTATGAGAAAGACATTCTTATATTCAGTATTAAGTTTACAAGCATACTTGGGGAACATAAGATACATTTCAATCAAACTAAACGATCTAAGCATATAAAACTGTGATCTGTTATAATCCAAATATAAAAGTAACCAAAAAAGTCAAAATATCTAGTAAAACATGAGTAAACACCTGCAGGACCCCGACAAGTGGTGAGGAAGGTACATCTCCAAATACGTGGATTGAAACAGTGGACATTGCCATAGACAGTGGCCTCAAACTTGGTTTTACACAATGTAAGCAAATATAATTCACAGGAGCCTGCAAAGGTAATACTATGTCATCAAACAAATATTTAAGCAGTAACACAAACAAAGTAACAGATCAAAACAATACAACTAAATAAAAATACCCAGCATAAAGCAGTGGATCACAATATGAAATGTGTAGGATGCCATTCTAGAAGATTATGAATACATTATATTCATTGTGTCACTTAATGTGTTTTACAAGTGTTTAAGTCAATGAAGGAAATTAATTCATGGAGGTAATTCAAAATAAACAAGTAAAGGAGGGTGGAAACATATAGTAGAAAAAGTAATCGAATGAAAGGAAAAATTTTAAAGACACTGCATATGGACTTGGGTGGATGGTAATTGATGTTGGTTACAACCAAAGCGTCAATAAAGCAGCAGTAACATGGAGGATCAAATAAGCTAAATATGAACATTTGAACTATAAATTGATTAAATTATGCTTACAACTACGATCAAATCAATCATAACAAGTAAATGAAGAAACTAAGCAAATGTTCTATCCTGCGTGAAACTAAAATAACCTAAAATTAGTAAAATATGCTACCAAGCACCAATTACCAAGGAAGACCATCTCAAAATCTAAAGAAAGCAATGTAATGTAGAATTAAAAAGAAAGCACTCACATGTCTGTGGTGAAATCTAATAAAGAATTATTTGCGTGTATCTAGGGAAGCAATAGAAGTGTGACATGATCAACTATCTGATCTCAATAAGTTTTGAGACTAGATTATCAGCTTCAATCTAATTATCAAGTCCTTAACCAAAGCATCTGAGACCATAATCCAGTACAAACCAATATCATACCACTGCTATGCATGATAAATAGCATGCCAAGCCTTAATAAAGTAGCAAATTTTACCTGTGTGGCAAAAATCAGTAATTCACCGATAGTAAAACAGACCAAGAATCCAGGCAATCTTTTAAAACAAAATGCACCCAAGCAAAATATTGCCCCCAGAAATGTTGCTCCAGAAAGAAGCTGCAATAGTGATAAAAGTACCCCAAATAATTAGTGTAGGCCCCTGGTATCCAACAGCATTGGCTAATTGAAGGGAAGGACGCCTATGATATTTAAAATTTAACTTCAGAATTTTATAAACTTATATTTAGTAGAATGATATCTTTGAAGGTAGTCTAGACAGATAGATAGATAAACAGAACATCCTCAATTTCATAAATGTTATCATAAAAGGAAGCGTTATTATAACAGTTACAGGAGTTGTAGACTACTTCATAACCAGAAACAAAGAAGAAAAGGGGAGGCGACAAATTTACTTGAGAACACAGCTGAGTTTAAACATGGCCGTATTTATGTGTAATAGTTCCCAAATACTCATGTCAAAAGGAAAATTTCTAAAACAGTTGAGAGATAGCTGAAAACCATGGAATCATGTGAAAGCATCAATTGGAAGAGAATAGAGTGCTTTTGAAACAAACCATGCTTAATAGCTCTATAATCATCAATTTCTTGTATCAGATATAATGTTAATGGTAAAACTTGAATTCCTTGTTTCTTGGTTAAGATATTTACAGATCTTTAGGGGATTCACCCTCTTATCAAGTATAGAGTTTTAAGTAGGTCAGTCTTTCACATTACAGGTAAATAAAATTCAACAATACCTTGAACGCATTAGAGATTGTTGAAGTCATCCTATCAAGAATCAAGCCGCCAGCTAATGTGCCCAAAATCCCACAAACAATTGTCATACCTCCAAATAACAAGTCAGCATTACTCTGTTGAAAGGAAAAAAAAAACTCAGTTAAACTAAAAAAATTGCCACATAGACTGAGGATCAAAGACAACAACAGGTTGCATTGAAGTGAAAGGAAAACACACAAAAAGCGTAAATAACAACACAAAAGGAAAAGGAAATAGAACTAAAAGGACAACAAGTGACCCTACCATATGGTAAATATTATATCCTGCTTTTGGCCCCCAATATGAGTAAGCTCCAATGACAAAATTGTATGATATATACCCTGGCAATAGACAACTTGATTTTTAACAAAGTTTTAACAAAGGAATTCATTTAACAGAAGGGAGAGAAACACAAAAAACAAGGACAAGAAATCCTTCTAGAGCAGCAAATAAAGAAAAGTACATCAGTTTCAAAAGACTAGACAACAGATAAACCATTATTGTCTCAAAAAAGAATTTAAATGGTTATAAATTGACTATAAGCATGCCAATTTCCCAAAACTGAAATTTACTCCAACTCATCAAGCAATAATGTCAATAAAAAATGTTTTTAAGAAGTTTAAATTTTATAGATAGTTAACATGAAGCAAGGATTTAGAATTTGAAACGAGGGGAAAAAGTTAATTCTGAAAAGGTAGGGATAAAGAGAGTCAAGAATAAGTACGTACCTAGAACATTTATAACATACACTTGATCATGCAAAAGAGTCTGCATGTCATTAGCAATTCTGGTGAACTGATTCCATAATTTTGAAGTTGACCTGACAACACGTCACCCATCATTAGAGGGTAAATAGGCACATCTATGATTTCACTCCATCGCATAATAGAGGTAGTTAATATGCCATAATATCAGGAGGAGCAAACAAGTTCACCAGTCTAATTCTGATCATATCATTACGGTCTTTCTAGATTCAAAAGGACTCCCTTCAATGCACTAAAGCATTGCTAGAGATATTGGAAGATTAGCTATGATAGAAAAGTCAACAACTACAACAAGTCAATATGTGCAATAGTGCCATCACCGCTTCACGAGATGGTTTCAACTTTTTAACATGTTCACATTATTCACTGCTGTCATATTTGTTATTGACGCGATCATCTCAAAGTGCCATTTTTAAACTAAATAAATTTTCCCTTTAGAATGTCATCTGTTATCTAAAAGATTTAAGTCTACAAACAAGATTGATGGTTATTTTAATTAACGTTGTCCACCCAGAACGAATCTGGGAACAATGCAGAAGGTAAATGAACTCATCTAAATTTCTTTTTTCCCCTCCCTTTAGATTTTCTTTTCATTAGCATGAAAAATTAAAAAGAAACCATAGGCACAGCTGAAACGAAAAAGCATCAATGAAAAGGGCCACTCACTTGGACTCTGCTATAGTAGCTTGATCCCCGACAAGTGTGCCATCATCTACAAGAAAAATCTCAGATTTTGAGTATAAACATTATTTAACACCACATGAAAAGGCAATAATAATGTAAAAAAAAAAAATGCTTACAAACAGAATTTATCCTGCATGGCATAGTGACAAAATAAACATAGGTTTTTTCATGGAAATGAAAACTGCTGTTAAAAAATTATATGATGAATGGAACAAGAAAAATTTTGGAATTTACATCACATAGTGCTGATCATGTCACACCTTAGCATTTCACTGAAGGTTAGGCATATGGAAAAACCCTGATAGAATGCTATACCAGACAGTACATATTGATACAAAAACATGGATTCACATACAAGATTTGAAGCTATTCTCGTAGTCAATGAAAGGTTGCAATTCGTGTATTATTTTAAATGTAAAGTGATGCCTCATTATCTTTCCTCTTCTTTTTATAAAGGAAACAGCTAGGATTTTTTTATTTTGGTTTTCTTGAAGACACTGACCATTCCTTCGTACTTTCTTTCAAGATCTGAGGTATTATGTAAAACATCAAGGTAAGTTTAGTTTCCTTCACTTGAAGAATCTCTAAAGGGTATCGAAAAGATTTTAAACCAAAGTAATATTTTAGGGTTTGTGACACCTTCAGTATCTGGAGCAACTGTTTCAACAGATATTAGTGCTTCTGGGGATTCCATCGGAGTAAAGCCTGCGTGATCAAATAATGCATCAGTTACATGAATTCCTGACATTCTGTAACACATTGCAAATAAGAAAATGCATACCTCTCAATGGCAAAGGCTCAATTGCAAAACCCAGAATAGAAAAAGGAAGCATCAAAATTGCCTCGCCCCAAAATGCAATGCGCCAATTAAGATGGCTTCCAACCTACACAATTAGAATTTAGAATATTACCCAGTCAAACACTAGTGAAGGAAAGAGAATCATGACATTATTTTCTATACCCAACATTTTCACACATAAAGCACCATTTCCCATCGTCACAGACTCAAAAGTATCATACAATTGCTGTATAGGTGTGCGTGGTTGAACAGGTGGATAACTAGTAGAATGAGGTACTTGTTATCTAGTCAATCCCTTTTCTTTTGTTTTTTTTTTATGAAAAAAATCATTTTCTTAGTAGAGAATAAAGAGACAAATGAGGAGGATTGGGTATTCAGAGTAGAATGAGGTACTTGTTACCAAGTCAATCTTTTTTATTGGGTGCAAAAATTATTTTGTTAGTAGAGAATAAAAAGACAAATGAGGAGGATTGCGTATTCTGATGAGAAAGCAAGAAGTAGAAAAAACACAGTTATGAATGCAACAACATTGTTCAGTTCCTCTGCACATTCAAAATGGCTGCTCCCTTTAAGAAAAGATGTCATGAGGCCAACACTATGAAGAAGCTGTAAACAAGATTATTGTTCATAGGTTAATCAATCTTAAGTTCTTTAATGTCGATCCTAATATCAAAATTTAAGATATATTGAATATAATGAAGCACTTAACTAATAAATCATGATGTATCATAATTGCAAAATTTAAGCATAGTTACTATTGTTAACAGACCATAGCATATTCTTTTGGTAGGTAAATTACGTTATGATATTAAAAAAATATCATTCTTGGTTAATTATTGCTAATACAAAAAAAAAAAAGTTTTGGAGTTAAGTCAACAGCTCATTGAGCAAAACATAAACTCGACAAAGATTACGCAAACCATAGGCATGTAAACTTACAATTCCACCATAAACATAGCCCAAAGCAGTCCCAGCAGGTATACACATGTAAAACATAGCAAGCCATGCTGTTTTCTGCAATCAATAAAGCACTCTGTAAAGCTGCAGCTTTCCTGCCATGGAAAAATAAGTTCAGCCAATTCTGAAGGGGAAGGGGAAACTCAGACAAACCTGGGCAACAGGAGCATTATCATCTATAAATGGTGCTGCAAGACTTATAAAGGATGCCTCACCGACACCAACTAGCCTACAAAACCATTGCAATCATTATTCTAACTCAAAAGTATTATAAGAAAATACTACTCTAGTTGTGCCTTGCAAGAACTGAAATCTCCCTTACATGCGGCATATTACAATAGACCAAAAATCAAAGGAACTACCACAACCAGCTACTGCAAATGTCCAAACAGATAAGCCAACTCCAATTAGCCGAAATGGATTATGACTGCAAATAAAATAGCAAAGTAGATCACTAATCATCATACCGTTAAATGGAAAATATAGAGACTGCAAACATAAAATTAAGTACTAATCTCACTCCACAGCTACCTGGATAGATTTGCTTAAGCCAAACATATGGTCTAATATTATCACCTTCCTACGCACATAATTTTCAATGTCTTCAAGCAATCATTTTCTTTGGGCACATAAGCACAACTATATGCTGAAACTAGCCATCCTTTTACTGAATGGTGACTTCCTCTCCATTCAATTAATAATTAGTCTGACCAAAATAACACAAATAAATCATTTTAAAACAAGGGTTAACACTATTATCGGTCCTTATAGTTTATCCTTATTTTGGTTTTGGTCACTAAGGTTTCAAAGCATGGCTTTTGTCCTTTAAGTTTTATCCATTTAAAACACTTGGTCCCTATAGCTTGAAAAGGACCTTTTCCCAAAGTTAATGGTGTTAATTTTGCATGTGTCACTAACACCGTTAAAATTGCTGGTGTGGGCTGATGATGGGCAAAATGACTAGGCAAATTGCTTAGCAAGCTTATGTTGACTTGTACATGTGGAGAAAAACAAAAAAGAAAAAAAAAGTGGCCCAGATCTTCTGTCCTTAGGTGATTACATTGCCACTGATGACTGATGCAGCAGTGGCAATAATTTCTGGTTCAACGCAATTTGCACCGACTGTGACCAGGACCAGTGGGATTGTGGGAAACCCAGTGACCTTCCAGTCTTTAATAACTGCGGCAGCTGCCAGAACCAACAGTTCTGACAGATCATAGCAATTGATTTTCCTAAATCAGGAATTTCTGAAGCCAGTTTTGGCCCCTTTCTCAACTATGGCGCTATCAGTGATATTAAAGGCATCAACTCACATATATTGAGCAATCATCTACAGTTTAGCTAATAATGTTGTCTTGAAGCTGTTGACGCAGGAAAAAAATTTATAAAAATTCCAAACTAACAGTTTGAACTAATGTATGACTAACAGTGCTCTTTCTAGTAAGTTGGTTGTCGACAATAAAGGAATACAAGTTAAGGCTTCCGCAAGAAATCAACAGCTTCCGTGGGAGGGAAAATGTGAGGATCAGGGGAGGGTAGGGGACTAGGGGAGAGACGGGGGAGTGATGACTGAGGCGGTGAGAGAAAATGGAGGAACTCGTTTTGCCAGCTCAATTTGCCTAGTCAGCACCCTCATAAGCAAAATAAACGTGTTAATTCCAGGTCTAGGTCCTTCTAAAATTATAAGGATCAATGTTTCAAAAAGGAACAAACTTAATGGACCAAAAACAATGGTTTCAAACTTTAGGGACTAAAAGCAAAATGAGTACAAACTATAAGGACCAATAGTTCTACTAACCCTTAAAATAACACAAATTGAATGGAAAAGAAGAGCAACAGGCAGTCCCTTGTAGTATTCTCATGCCACTTGTCTTCAGCTTGATTATAATAACCAAATCTGCAGGGAGGAGTACAGGAAATGTCTGTTTACAAGGTCCAATAGCTGAACCTTATCACCAGTGCAAGGTCTTGTTTTTGCTGATATACAATTCATAAGGATCTGGATTTCAGAACACTAATCCAAGACCCAAATGTAGAATTCACTTCTTATGATCAACTTAATTATTTTAATTTTGGACTCTTACAAAAGTGCATGTAAGGGATAAGATATATTTTTGACCCTGTACCTAATACCTTAAACTTTGAGATGATTATTTAGAGTCTTAGGCAAGGCTAATATTAGACCATGCAAAAATTTAAAATAGCATCTACATGAAACTGAAACTTATCATATGATTATTATCTTATTCTATGGGCTAAGCATACAAGTCTCCAATAAGGAAAGCTGTGATGTTGAAATTAAATGAATCTACAAACTTCTGCCCTATGCTAACTGAAATGACTGCAGTTTCTAGAGGATACGTGCAAGTGTTATATGAGATGCATAAACACATGAAAATCCAATGTATATCATCGTTTGAGAGAAACTTTATGGTCCACTGACTTCCAAACCTGCCCCTTAGATAACCTAAATCGCATCTCCTTATGTTCACTCAGTTGCAAAAAACCTTGGAAGTTAGAAGGTTGGAGATCCATAATTATGTTGTTCACCTTTTGGCCAGAGATGCAAATATAGGAGAAGCAACCAGAAGCCCAACCATAAATGCCGATGACAGAATTCCATCTTGAAAATTGCTCAACTTGAAATCCCCCCTGCAACACAAGCAGCAAGCCACCTTGAAATGCTGAGAAGCCAATTAACAAGTAAAAATAGAATATATCATGGCATTATGTAAAACAGTGATACCAACAATTTGAATTGGAAATCGCCAGGAAAAAAAATATTTGAACAAAAAAACATATTGCAATAGCACATGGTTGTGGCATCTCAATATGGCATAACATGAAGGAAGTGTGAGCAATATCAAACCTATTTTACAATAATGAACTCTGGGGCACAAAAACTAAACAATGCTATATACAAAAGACTTAAGCCTCAATCCTCTATCAGGTTTACATTTACAGAAAGAAAAACGGTCATGTAAGTCATAAATGTTTTTACTCCTGTCTCCTCCTTCATAGTTCATGCCAGTACAATATTGCATGTGGGTTCTTTTACGGATACACCACCATAGCTACAAGTTCAAATTTTCCAAAGATCAGGCAACTAACATCATTCACATTTAAGATGTAAATCTCAATGGTCCCCACAATTATGATTCCAATTGTTTGAAATTTGACCTGAACATCAGTAAATAAAACTATAAAAATTCATCAACGATTAGTAACATCAATATGCTCAAAGTATTCACATGTTATTTCATAATCCAGAAAAGTATCACCAACAATCCTTAAGTCTGGGAACCATATATTAGGCTCCAACAAGGTGCATTTCACATGAATGATGGGGTTCTGGAAACAGAATCAACATAAGGATATGCCCTGACAATTTTACATGCACAAAGCTTACACATAGAGCTTACTGAATTCCGCTACCCGAAGTACAAATCCCACTGTCAGTACAAGTTTCAAGACTTCCATTAACACCATTACTCGCTATGGCTCCTCGATCCACGTAGTTTATCAAATTAATAACACAAAATATGATAAGAAGCCTGAAACAGGAGACCATTTTATCAGAATTCACATGAACACAGGAATAATCAGGGTTTTCCAACATAAATTCATAGCACAAAATTGGAATTTTCTTTTGGAAATCAAAATAACCACAGTTTCATATGTATATGTTTTTCAATTTCTTGGCTCCGATCATGTAGACATGAATAGCTAGCAAGGCAACTTCCATTGTTTTAGCCCCTCATTATACATGCAATCCCAAGTGCCAAAATACATCATAATATTTTGAGACATTAAACGTGTCTGAATTTAGTCCAACCTCCAAATATGGCTATTGCCGACTTACATACTAATTTTCCTGAAACACTTTTATTTTCAGTTTCAAAAATTACTAGGTAGGAGGAATCCATCCATATAGGCGAAACCGCAATATTCACTATTCGCATCTTAAGAGCCTCGCGGAAGACCTTGACAGCAAACATCACAATTCCCCATATAGAACTCGCTCACAAAAACATGAGCAAAGGCAATAACTACCGGAAACATTTAATTCATTTCTCTTTCCTGTTTAAGAATTTAAGACTGTAATCAGTCGACAACATTAACAACAGAAGCTAAAATAACAAAGTAAACCGAGGGTCTGGATGTCAGTTCCTAATTTTACTTTTCCTTTCTCAAACTCAAACATTAACCCCTTTAATCCACCAAACATGGAAGTAGCTAGCTATACTAGTCCTTTCGCGGCGCAAAAACAAGAGGGTCAAAAGGGGGGAAGCTGACTATGTCATACAATATACTTCAAAAAGGAAGAGTACGCAACAGGACAGGATAAATTTGAAAAAACGGACGCGAAATTAGGTTTCTTGAGCCCTTAACAGACAAGAGAATTGCTTCCTTTGCAGCTAATTCACAATCTTGGATGGAAAAAGAGAAAAAAAATATGAAGTACCTTTTAGGCGAAAACCATGAAGGAGAAGAAGCTGACTTTGAGAGAGAATTATCTGTCATTATACCACCTAAATGGAAGTAAGCAGTAGCAGACTTTGGGCAACTTTGATCAAGAAATTGAAAGGGCTTTGGCTTCAATCAAAGTTTTCGTGCATTCTGGCAGACTGGCACAAAATATCGATGTCGATTTTAGTTAATACGTCCCGCCTTGGCGACGTGTTTATATAAAATATATATTTTTGGCCATGTGTGTGTAAAATATTAATAGTGCTTTCCCTCTTAGATACTCGGTTACAGTCTGATTTTAATTATAAAAGTCTCCTAGTATCATAATTGGACAGACTAGTTATAATTTTATAAAGAAAGATTTTTAGAGGTGATCAAATATGATCTGGGTGATAGAAGGATCATGTTCTCTTTTATATAGGATACTGTTACATATCATTATCCACACATGGATGATCAGACCTTCCCCCTTCAGACCATATCAGCATAGCCTTCCTTCGTTTTCTACTGAAGGCGTAACTGAATTTCTAGCCTTATGAAATATAACCAGTAAATTCCCTTATAAGATCATTACTTCTTTGATCAAAATAATACTACTACCATTAATCTTTATAAGAAGTTTAGATACACATACCTTGTATCGCTATTCCAAATGGTTAATAAAATTCTGAAAGATTAAATTTGAGAGTAAAATGGTACAGAGAATGAAAGCTTTATTCACAGGTTGCAAGGGCGTTTGATTCTCAGTATAAGCAGACTGCGAATTGACTCCTCCTTCCTTTTTTACATTTCTACAATACTATTTATAGAGAGGGCATTCCCTTCTCTTTGATTACACATAAGGGCTTACATCAGCCTATTATTCCTACTTTATAGACCTTTTGACAATTATATGTAGGCTTTTTGACTTTTGCAATAAAAGATAGGATAAGATAGTCTTTTTGACTTTCTTTTTTTAGATTTTTTGACAAATTAAAAAGTTATTACATGATTGCCTTTCTTTATATCTTCCTCAAACTTTTCCTTTTGTTTTCTTCTTGTGATAAAGTTGTCGGCAGCTTTTTATTGGTCTTCAAAATATACTTAGATCCATTATGGGCTCTTCAAAATCTTTCTTTTCCTTGTCTTGGCAATATTTACACTTGTGCACTGCAAATTCTGATAATATCTGGCATATTCTTTTTCTTGTCGAATATGGATTATCAAACTTACTCATCTTCACTCTATCATAAAATTGTTTAAAGAAATGAGAGTTACTGGTTATAATAGATGGCTTTGATTAAACCATACTGGTATAAGGCTTTTACGAGATTGGCTGGAGTTCCAGAGAAAATAACGGCTTTATTGAAAGCAAAATGAGAGGCCTATTTTATAGTTGGACATTTGATGGTAAAATGATTAAGATGATTGATAAGTTTTTTAAAATAACGGTAATTTTCTGCAAACTTAAAATCAACTGGGTTTATAGGGCTTTTGAGTTTAGAGGGTACTAGTAGAGGTTGTTTTTGGGCTAGAGGTTCTACAGGGTTAGATGCTTGGGTTTTTTCTCTGGCTTCTTGGGGATGAAATATAGAAAGAATAAAAAGAAGAAAAAGAGGAAATACTTGGAAAAAGAAATATAGATTTAAGAAATATCCTAAAGAAAAATTTCATAGAAAGTTTAAACCTAGGAAATATTTTAAAAGAGGAAAGAAAAGAATTGACTATAATAAAAAACCTAAAAAATGTAGATGTTATAATTGTGGACAAATAGGACATATAAGTACAAATTGCCCAGAACCAAGAAACAAGAAAGTAATGAAAATATTAGAACAAGCTTTTGAATATGATTTAGAACCTTTAGAATTTGATGAAGATGTTTATAGTGAAGTAGAAAATCCAGAAATAGAAATATATAAGT
>JBAGKO010000004.1:11335948-11354266 GCA_037177275.1 Acacia concinna | reverse complement strand
CAAAACTTAATCAAATCAAAAGATTTAACTAGAGCCAAAATAACAACAAATTTGCATCTTTGTCCTAATTATCCACTATGCCCACTTTCCTCCTACATGTGATCTTTAATATGTATAAAGTTACCAAAAAGAGCAAGAATTTAGAGGTAAATGTGCCATTTTGACATGAACTTTGCGGAGTTAACAATTATCAGACCACTTCAAATTTCAAAATTAAAATATAAGACCTTAACATTAGAGAAAAAGGATTGAAGAGATCGTGGAAAACACCTTTCTTATTTTGTCAACATGGTATCAGAGTTTTGAATAGCATAATCAGAGCACTTCAAATTGTAGAATTTGAAAAGAATACTTAGAAGACAGGTTGAAGAGAGTTTGGGTGGAAAACATGTTTATTCTTGCTATCCAAAATCTATTATGTTTACTTAGTATCAAAGCTTTAAAAAGAGCCTAATCAGAATTTGTGTTAGAACAAAAAATTTTAAAAGACTGCATGTCATGGTATCAGTTTTCAAAGTTATATTTTAATTTATATGGCTTCAACACTCTATATATATAACATCAACTAGACTATGGAAATTATGTTTTAGGAAAAAACGCATTCACAATTATTTTTTGGTGTGAAAGGATAGCCATAAGATTTTATGAAAAGAATTTTGCCTTTAAAATCTATATTAAACACTCACTTGTTTTGGGTTTGATATCTATTGAGAAGCTTACTTTCTAGAATTTTATTTTAAATACCTATGTGATTTTGTTAAATATGATGCATATCGATAAATTTGTATTGAAATAGTCATATTAATTGGCTAAACAAAAGTTTTCGTCAATTAAGCATTGTTTGGATGTGGTAGTGGCGTGTTTATATGATAGACGTAATTTAACTTCAATTTACCACTCTAATATTATTAATTTTTTTTAAGTTGTATAATCTAAGTAGCGATGCTGTCGCATACCAATCAGGCAATCAAACTCAGAGATACAGGAAGAAAATCACATGGACCCTATTGTTCCCTCTTTTTAAATGCGAACTAAAAACTTTCCATTCCTTAACGATGTTTTTTTTTAATGAGGTGATTTATTTTGTATTATCTTCAGCTCTTTTTGCTCTCTCTTTTCTTTTTTTTATGATGTTTAGATTAGTGAAGAATTGGGCTTTTATATTTTGGTGAATTGATCAATTTGAGAAGATAGGGAATTGTTTGATGTTTGTCTATTGTGATTTGTGCAGTTGAAAAGAAATGTCCAAAAAACTTACTTTATTTTAGCTTACATGTGTTTGAAATAACAGTGAGAAAAATGACTTATTTATAATCAGACTTATAGATAAGTTAGATTAAATATAAGTTAAATTGTAAAAGTAAAACTTGTTTAGTTGATATGTTGAAAAGTAACTTTAGATGGAAAATGATTGAAAAAGATATAAGTTATATCATATGATTCTTTAAAAAAGTCAACTGATTCTTATAATTAAGACCGGAGGAAGGATATATTACATGAAAATATATTGTGATATTTATACTACCTTCGGTTCTAATTATAAGACTCAATTGACTTTTCTTTAATGAAGTTAAGGAAGCAAAATATGATACTTAATTATATCATATCTTTTATTTTACTATATTATATCCATCCGGTCCTAATTATAAGGCCGAGTTGATTTTTCTATAAGAAGTTAAGGAAGTAAAATAAGTTATTTAAACATATCATATCCTGCGTTTTATTATATTATATATTAGTTCATAAGGCAAACAAAATAATTTGAAGAAAAATGATAAATTTTATAAAGTAATGTCATTAGCTTTCTTAGGATTCTCCAAAAAAGTCAAATGGCCCTTATAATTAGAAACGGATTAAGTATATTAGTTCATAAATCAAATCAAATAGTTCATAAGAAAAATGATAAATTTTAAATTTTTAAAATAATATAATTAGCTTTTCTAGAATGCTCTAAAAAATCAACTGGGTCTTATAATTAAAACTGAATAAAGTAAATTGTAACAGAAAATTAAAAAAAAAAAATACCAGCTTGACATAGAAACCAAACGTCCATTAAGCATCCAATTTGTGCTTATAAGATATCAGACATTTTGCCAAGTAGAGAAACAATCATGCACTTTTTTTTTTTTCACAGACATCAGACATTGACACTGAATGGGACGTTTATTGCCTGCAAACGTCATACCAAACAGGCACTAAGGCTGTGTCTGAAAAACATCCTTTTCCTCTCAAATGGATGTTGCCAAAAAGTTTTAAAAAACAAATTGCGGTGTTTGGGACAAAGATGCAAATAATATGATTTATTATATTGACAATCGTCCAATTTTCTGAGAAGCAACTTTTGAGTGCTTCTCTCACCGATTGGGTAGGTGAGAAGCAACTTTTACAGTCGAGTTCAAGAAACTAAAAGGCTTGTGCTAAAGCAGGAACCCATTATGTGGTTCTTCTCACTTATTTCACTTATAAAGTCAATAGCAGATGAATTAATAAGCAACGTATGTTAAGCTTAGCATGTCCATTATGTTAAACATTATGAACTGGGGTGGTAGAAGAATGCCTACAAACAACATCCAATATGCATCCAAGTAAATAATAACTACAACAACATACTTGTAAGAATACTTTGGAATTCCGCAAGCAGAACCAACATCCTTCCTCTGAAGTCATTCCAGCGAAAGAGGCATGTTACCCCAGTCAGATGATACGGATGACTCCGGCCCCACATTTGACCTTGACAATGATGCACCAGAATCAATTACCTTGACACGAACAGTGATGTTTCCTGACTTCTCAGAGCTTCTCTTATGCCTATTTTGGCACCAGGAGCAGCACACAAATGCAATTGTCACACACACCCCAAAGACAAAGCCTACACAAATCCCTACTATTAAGGGCAACAGTCTCCTGTTCATCTCATGCAAATTGATACTTCAGCATTTGCCCATGTAACTGAAAATGTATGTAATATATCTTCGTTAATTTAATAGAAATGCCCAGAGAAGATAAATATCAAGTAATCACCATAGATAAGGGGAGTGAGAGAACATAATTCTTTAACTAATAGATACAGGAACAATCACCAGTGCAGGTAAAGTAAGCATCTAATGAAAGTTGCTTTATAATCAGTTAATCACCATGCATAAGTTCCACTGGATAAGCAAATTAAAAATTTGAGCTCGCACACTGTTATCATTGAAGAGAAAGTAATTTTCAAAGTGAACGTTCAGTTAAATTTCGACAATCACAACTAGAAATGCATGATCAAGAACATTGATAGCACTAAACGTCACATTTTCTGCATAAAAATTTCAACCAAAAAAAGACAAAAAGAGTAGAACTCACTTCATTACGCATTCTTCATTTCGAAACAAGAGAGAGTACCGTAAAGGAACTAGAAGGCGAATCGAAATCCTCAAAGGGTTAGAACTTTCCTCGCCAAGCCATGAATGAGAGGGAGGGAGGAGGAAGAGCAAGGCGTTGTTGCTTGTTGGCTTAGAACCGTACGGGCAAACAAACCACTGGCCTCATTGCCTCAAGGCTCAATGTAAAGAAATTCAGGTGGTGTCGTTTCGTTTTGTTTGAACGTCATTCTGCTGCCGAGACGTCATCCCGTTTTTGAATCAGAAGGAAGCACGCCTTATTTTCTGTTGTGTAACTGAAGAGCCAGGAATTAGGGCTGGCCCGGCCCTACAGGGCCGGCCCTTCAAGGGCCAAGGCCTTAATAGGGCTGGCCCGTTGAAGCCTAACTTAAGAAAAACATATGTTTTTCAAAGCCCGGCCCGAGAGCGACAGGGCCAAGGCTGGCCCTACAGTGTCATAAGCATTTTAAACAATTTTTTCAACATTTTTTAAAGAAACAAAATTAGTAAATTATAACAATTAACATTCTAATTTAACACAAATTATGTGTAGATAAAGTTTGAATTTTACATAGTATACGAGTATGTGAGTGTGTGAGCGTGTATTCTTGTGTGGTTAGTGGGGTGTATGTGCTCATTGGGTAATGGCCTAATGAGTTGAAGTTTTGGCTCAAAATAAATTATATAATATTATATACACCCGATACAAAAATTAAAAGGGCCTACAAGGGCCGGCCTGTGGAACTACAGGGCTAGCCCTTCTAAGTCTAAGGCCCTACAGGGTTAGCCCTTGTAGGCTTGATTCTATTTTTAGCCTCCAAAATATAAGGCCGGCCCTTGACTTAACAGGGTTTAAAAGAGCCGAGCCCATCGGCTCTATGTAACTGTAACATGTGAAGATATATAGGGGTTGTCTGGGTGTCAACTTATTTGGCTTTTTTAGCATTGTTTTAATAAGATAAAGAGCTAATTTTAAATTTTATTGGGCAAACTTCAAAAATTCATATCTCTTAATATATACATTCAAATCATGCAAATGACATATCAAATTAAATCTTGAAATGTCTAGTTTTAGACTAAAAATTTTCATGATTTTTGGACATCATTTGCCTAAGATAAATTGACATACAATAAAACTGTTATCAGTCTCATTACAGAAATTAGCCAAAACTTACTTTGTCTATGATTGTTACACCAAAATTGACAATTTTATTTCCCTTATATTTTCATATACTTAAGGAATTTGATGAATAAATTTGGGATGTTAAATAAAAAAATTCTTTTAAAATTTTTATCATAAGTCACTTTTTTACTTATCATCCAAACATATTTCATAAAAAAAAAGTCACTTCTACAAAGTCACATCCAAACATAAGAACTTCAAATAAGTCATTTATTTTTCTGAAGCTACTTATCAATAAGTCCATAAAAAAATAAGTCACTTATCATAAGCCGCATCCAAACGGGCTCAATAGAAATGGTTTTTTCAACTATACTGAGGTGCAGTTAATGAGCACTTTTTAACCACTGTATGTATTAAATTTTTTGAACAAAATAATACTTCTAACTTTACTTCATCATTCTACCACAATGCAAGTCTCCCCGATAAACCCCTAGGCTCACTATATTCTCCATAAACCATACCACATCCTCTTTTTGTTTTTTTCTGCTTTTCTTTTTTCTATTTTTGTTTCCATGAGGTATATTATTGAGGGTTTACTTCTCATACCCACGTCCCTCAAATTTTTCACTGTCAAGTCTACCCCAAACCTTGACAGTTCCATGATATCAGCTTCATGGCCCTTTGCTGGCTGATTCAAGCAGCCACCATTGCTTCTAGCACTCAAATATTGCTCATTTAGCAACCTTCTAGCCTCAGCCAGAAAATCACAAACCACTTCAGCAGTATTCTCCACATGTTTCACCTCCTCCAAGTCTGATTTACCACCTTCTGCCCTCCTTCTTCCTCTACCTCCCTTCCTAACTGTTTTCCTCCTCATATAATGTCTCTTTCTTTCTTCTTTCCTCGGACAGCCAGAATACTGTGAAATTGCTAAATTCCCTTCCGAACTCTTCTCTTCAACTTTCCCTCACTTCCTTTCCACTCTATGAAGTTCTTCATATGTACTTCTCTTCAGCTTTACTTCTTGCAATTTATTTGTAACTTTGTTTAATGCTTCTTTTTATTTAAATGGCACCATTGCCATCTTATTATTTCCCCCATAATCAGAATCTACATTCTCCTCACTACTCCCTTACTTCCCTTTATCACCGGTACCCCCATATACCACTTCCTCCCAAAACTGGAAAATCCTTCTAGGCTTCCTCCACACCTCTTCTTGTTTCATGATATGGACCGATTTCATTTTAAGGTCCCCCATCCTTCCTACCTCCTCCTTCATAGTTAGAACAGTCTATTTAGATCTAACTTCTTCTCTAACTTCCTCTTGTCTGTCGTTAAGATTGATACTGCGTCCCTCTTTCCCATTCATCCCTTCGACACCCCCCCCCCCAATAATCACTCCTTCTTCCTTCTTATTTTCTCATCTCCCTTTGCTCCTCTACCTTCTCATTTTGTATGGTACTCTCTTTCCTTTTATCATACCCTTCTATTTTCTGTCAATCCATATCCTTGAATATTAGCACTTCCTCACAACTTTTCACCTGATCAACTGACAGCCATAGACCAAATCTGAAATCATTTGTATCATTCTCCGTCCTTAGTCTTTCCAAGTTACACGATTTGGAATCATGTGTAAACTTTCCACACTTAACAACAATAATAAGGTCATTTCTCATACTTTACCCTTATCCATGACTTCTTCCCATTTGGACAAACAATCCAGAAACCAGCAATCAATGCCTTATCAATATCAATCAAACATCTCATTCTTGTAAAACCATGCACACATTCCTTATTACTAGCTGGATCCTCTGACACTACAATTCTACCAAATCTTGACCCTAATCTAGCCACATTAACATAATTCATAGTTTCTAATGGTAAATCATGCAGCTGAATCCAAAAAGGACAGAATAAGAAATCAATTTCATCAACTGTTGCATATTAACCTATCTCTTGTAAACAGAACAAGTGTCCTTGTACAGACTAGGGTCTACCTCGGAGGATCCGTCGCCCTTCTTCAATCGAGTCCAGCCGTATTAGAAACATATTCTTCCTCACTTCCGTAACCTTCAAACCACCATTCAAGTTCCAGGCCTTTTGCATCACCTAAGATATAGTTCCGCCACTGAATCTCCTCTCAGCCAACATTTTCCCAGCCAATACGAAACCACTCGCTCGATCACCTTTCATTATTACTCCATACCAGATCTTCCGCCTTCACCGTGATTCCACAACCTTCTGCTTCCACTCTGTTTTGCTCAATCGAAGTCGACTCAATCGATCCACTTCTCTCTTACAATCTCACAAATTCCTGAAACCTACCAATCAATTTCTCAAATCGACAATACGTCTCTCTCTGTAGTTCTGAAAGGAACGCCCTCAGTCACTACCGATAAGCGATGGAGACACTCTCTCACCGGCGTCAATGCAACAGCAATATCACTCGGACACAAGCAACACTGTCATGGACATAAAGGCTTGTGTGGGTTGCGACAGCACTTTCTTATTATCATTTTTTTCCACGTTCTTTCACCCAAAAAAAAAAAAGCAGAAGCGCACACGTGATTTGAAAATAAAAATTTATTTAACAATAAAATTCAAAGAAAATAAATGTAACCAAAGATCCGTGCATATATATACACACCCACACACACACCTTTCACAAATTCTTGATAGCAGTATAAGCTGAAACATGAATGTCGCAGCATTCACCATCCCATGAGAAGTCCTGTCTCATCGCTTCCTTTATTCTTCGTTCCCACTTGGCCGGGCTGTTCCTCTACAGGCATATTAAAAGCCAAGGATTTATAAGTTACTATGGCCCCTTATTATATATATACTCCCTCTGTTTCTGTTTATAAGACCCTTTGAAGAATCTTAAGAAAGCTAATTATATTATTTGATAATATCATATATTATGTTTTATTACATTATATAGTACGTTATAAGTCAAACAATATAATTTAAAAAAAAATGACAAACTTTAATGTCTTAAAGTAATGTAATTATCTTTCTTAGGATTATCTAAAAAGGTCTTATATAGGAACATAGTGAGTACTATTTTGATATCTGTGAGTATATATAGAGCTATTTGATCCAAAAAAAAAGAGAGTATATATAGAAGTATATATATGGAGAGCGATTACAGGAAAAGCCATGAGAAATGACATACAATTTCATCAATGGCATGGTCAAGAGAAACGTTTCCAAAGGTGGAGTTGATGAACTGCGAGTACTTGGTGGTCTCATCATCGCGATTTATGAAGTTCCTGATAAAAAAATATGATACAATCCCATATATTTTCTTAGTATCCAATTAACAAGGATATAAGGAACCATTCATTATTAATTTTAGAGAAAAATACATGGACTAACCCTCTATTTTACTTAAATTATACAATCAACCCCTCTATTTTAAAAACTTATATAAACCTCCCTTAAAATCAAAATGTGTATTACAAAACCCTCTCTTACATATTTAAAATTCAATTCCATCAATTCAACTGTTGACCGCTGAATTTGACTATTAAGTATTTGCTTTGACCAAAATACCTTAATTTTAACAAATGAATAAACATTTATATTGGTATAAAAATGATTTTCAATATAAACCAAAAATAATTCTGATATACATTATTCAACATTTACAATATATTATAAAATTCATTAATTGTTATTGGATTATTGAACTTAAGTTTTTTATTTTTATCCTATTTATTGAAACTTATCTATTCATTATTCTTTTAAACGACTAAAAACATTTTTTTTCCTTTTTTTCTTGCCACAACACCATGATTGAAAATATACTTGAAAGACATATTTTTATTAACCATATGTTATTAATAATGTAATTTTGAGTTATTATATAACTTATATTAATTTTAACTTAAATAAATTTTTAACACAAAATTTATAAACGTGTTTATTTAAGGATGCTTATATTAAAAGAATTAATCATACTTTTAATTCAGTTTTCTATTTCTGCATTAATTCAATTAATTAAGTCCCTGAAAAAAATGTTAACAGATTATGATTTGTAAAAGTTAAAAGAAAAGGAAAAAAAAATCTTAAATTACTTAAAGAGTGTTAGCCAAAATTAGTAATGATGAAGGGTAAATTAATAAATAAAGTTTATTTTAACATAAATTTTTATTAAAAAATAAAAATTCTTAATAGAGTTAACGGTTTGGATTTAAATATATGTTTTCAAAATAGAAGGGAGGTCCATACAATTAATGCGAAACGCAAAAGAGGTCGGAGTATTTTACTTATTATTTTATTAATATTCAATGGAAAATGGTTACCTGTTGGTGACAGCATCATGGTCAACTACTATTGGAGCTGCTCCATACCTTAAAGCCTTGAGCTGCACATTTCAATTACACAAAAGTATTAGAAATTTAAAAGATCATAAAACATGAAAATGCCCAAAGAAAGCGAATTTGCCTCATCTAAGGCTACATGCCCACACCAACTTACTGCAGAAACAAATCATAATAGTTTTTTCTTTTTCCTGTGTGTTTTGTGGTTGTGGTGTTTTGGTTTTTTTTTTTTTTTTTTTGGGGGGGGGTGTTGGTGTTACAAACCCGAAAGAGATTAAACCCACAAACAGATTTAATAAAGACAATGAACATAATCTTCCTGAAGAAACTTCAATTCCTACCAGAAGTAAACAACCGTCTTGAAGATGAATCAATTCTAGCTCAACTTCAGATCTTAGAGGGGGAAACATTACTAAAGGGAGAAGGGATGCACTTACTGGAACTTCTTCAACAGGATGATGAGAATGGCACAAGATAATGTCAGATCCAGCAAATGTTAAATGCAATAGAGCTTCATCATATTTGAGGACAAATTTCAGATTTCCATCCTGCAGATTTTGAAAGCAAAACTAGATATCATCGGAGGATGAGGCAAAATGTTGAAGATAGGTTAGCTAAAATTGTTCATTATGATTTAAGTGTACATTTGAATTAATTTTTGGAGAATAGGTTTTACGATTTATGAGATAAACATGTGAGAAGAGTTTTGTCTCGGCTTACGGAAAAGGATTTTTGAAACCACAGTTTCAGAGGTTGCCAAACAAGAATGAGCTATCATAATATACTTCCAGGGTTCCAGAAAGATAAAAACTAATCCTCAATGCTTTCCACAATTGCTTATATGATAGGAATCCACCTCTGTTGGTCTACTCTAGGAAGAGACGTGGAGTTTAAAACATTGGAGTAGTGTCCTTTATGTATGTTATTAGTAATTTCTGTCATGTGTATACGTATGTGTACTCGGTTATCTTTGTTAATCTTTAGGTGGTTATTGTCAGTTGTTTCCTAGTCGGTTATTGTCAGTTATCTCAGTATGTGTATGTCTTATTATATAAACCCAAGATGTACTTGAGAAGGATTATCTATGACATTTTATTATTCAGGAACTTCCTTTCTTCTCTTGGTCTAGAATTGCAAATCCTGGTTCTAGATACCTTCTTGATCTTTAAACTGATTCCGTTAATCATTCTGTTTTAATACCAAGATATACCAATATATCACTTAATTGCGGCAATTAAGGTGAAAAATTAAAACAGGGTAGGAGCTACCTTTAGTTCTTTCTGAAGAGATTCCAGAGCCTGATTAGGGATGGATCTTTCACTATTCCCCATGAATACAATCTGCAGATAATCAATAAACAATTACCTTTAGTCTAAAAGAATCCTCTCAGAAAAGATCTTTCCCATAGTCAGATTTATTTTAAACAAGATTTACACGCTCATGCTGCTCATAACGTGTTCTTCATCATAAAAGTATTAGCTCTATAAGCAAAATATCTGCTTCAGACCAGTAAATTTTATATGCATCTTCTAACATTGGAGGTTCCTTTTTAATACCAACAAAGGAAAAACTCAGTTATGAGCAATGCGCAACTCAACTTGGGGGGAAAACAGTTCAAGTTCTGAAGGAGTAGCAACCTGAACATTGTGTTTCATAGTTTTCCAGACAACCTCCTTCAGTTTGTTCACATCAATTTCTCCCCGTTCAAAAAAGATGCATCCAACCTGACATACAATGTCAATAACAAACAGACAAGCAAAACCATCAGGATGGTGAAAATCATCAGTGAACATTTTGCAGACTAAATGTCAATTTTCAATATATTTTGAAACTTTAAAATATAAAATGCTTGATTTATTCATTTCAGTAGACAAATTTTCAAAGAGATTGCCTGCTGTATTAACTATGAATTATTTGAAACCCAGATTGATCAAAATAAAATTTTAAGGACATCATTTGATTTTTGATCGAAAAAGCGTATTAA
This sequence comes from Acacia concinna, assembly GCA_037177275.1. NCBI lineage: Eukaryota > Viridiplantae > Streptophyta > Magnoliopsida > Fabales > Fabaceae > Acacia > Acacia concinna. The sequence continues at coordinate 11,343,475 of JBAGKO010000004.1, read as the reverse complement.
ATTTTTCTAAACCTGTTCAGTTTCAAAATTCATATTTTGACATGAGGTATAAGAATGAAAAGAAACCAGATTATGAAAAAAAAGAGAATGAAAAGAAACCAGAAGTGAAATACATACAAGAATATTAGAAGCGTCTTTTGATAACCCCAGGCGCTGCTGCAATTCAACTTTGCATACGGTTTTACCTTCCATATTTTCAGCATTATATTTTTCAGGAAGAAAACAGTCAATTGAAGGATCCCATTGTAATTTGTCTAATCCATAAGGAACAATGACTAACTTGTCCCTACAACCATACACAAATACAATTATGTTATCCCTTTTGAGGCTGGGCTTTAAGACAAGGAAATGTTAATTTAATATTATAAGGGCTATCATCTATAGAAGACATAAATCATACATTAGGTCATATGCTATTCAACAACTACATGGAAATATAATTTGAATGAAGACAAGAAGAGAGAACACATTGGACATTAGAGTATTAAACAAGATTGGGGACTGTTGTGATACAATGACGGCACGCTTACCTATGAACACCTAAAGTCGATTCCAGTCCGTGACTTGAAGTATGAAGAATTCTGTGCTTTGAATGGATGGACGACATTATAATCACGCTATTAGAGTAGACAATTCCACCCTGCAAATTTGCACAAACTGATGATTCAATATTGGGAAGTGAAGGGCCAAAGCTCAGTCACATGAAGTGTGTGGGGTGCGTCTGGGAGAGTGGGTCTGTTGGTAGGGTATATATGGGGACTGAGGAGTGAGGGTTAGGGAGGGTTCATCCAATTAGTGAGATGTGTGAACAGCCTCGTCTCTTGAATACCACAAGAGTGTTCTCTATGTGCTTGTTATTGCATTTTCTGCTTATTTTTCAGTGTTCGAATATCATTTGTCGCTCAGTTTCTATTAGATAGCTAAAAGTAGCGAGGACTGGAACTTTTAAACAATTAGTTTATGCCATACATCATATGGTGATATTCAACAACAGAAAAATGTTGCTTGATGGGTATCAATAAGAAATAAGCAATTTGTTCCAAAGATTGAGATTTGACCTTCCTTCAAAGAGAAATTATCAGATTTATTAAACCAGTAGGCACAAGCAAGATAGATAAAATTACACGCACCTATAGATTTGTGAGAAGACTTACTTGACAGTTGACAGATGTATCTATTCCATGTTCTAAGCATTATACTTATGATGAATCTGATGTCATTTTACACTTTTACCAATATAAACATGATGATGGTGAGGCCTTCATTCTTCCAGATTGAACCTAAGGCCCTTTTTTATATTTATCCCTTCTCATAACATGTACAAATACCAAATCGTTATCATGAGAACTCAGAATTCCATCTTGGTAAAAAGGTGCCTCAATCATGCATGTACATAAATGTGGCATAAATTTCTCAAATTTAACTCTAACTTTCCAATTCAAAATTCAAATTCACCAAAACAAGATATCGTTCAAACAATGTTTAACTCCCTCAAAGTATTTTACATTAATAAATTATTAATACTTTACATCGATTAAACCCAAGGACTACAACACACACACACAATAAGTATGCCAAGATCTGAGATGGGAACTATAATGGTTGTATTGACTTAAGAATAATTATCAAGGAGATATACTAGTCCCAATATTCTTAGTTTCCTTAGAATCTTCAACATTAAAAAACACCAACGTAAAGCTAAGGTTAGAAAACAAAGTCTTGACACTTATCATTCACCATCATTGGACTCTCACATGGAAACTGGGGATACAGAGAAGAGAAGAAATGCAACTGTAAAGAGCATACCTTTAAAATATTGACAAGGTGTGTGCTTGTGTTATCTTGTAAACGATCAGAACAATGGAGACTTCCAGGATCAAGCCCACATAAGGCCAATTTATCTGACTGCTCTAGACACTAAAATATAGTGCACATTCTATGGTCACAAGATGGCACAACCAAAGAAAAGCATAATCCACTAGCAAATTATGTAAAAAGGAAAATGGAAATAACGTTAAAATTGAATTAACCTGACACACAATAAAAATACAAGAGAATAATATATTTGACTTGCCTGCACACTTAAGTCCTGGCATGTCAGTAATATTCTTGTACCCTCCAGTCCCTAAAAGTAAATAATTGAATATTTGTAAACAATCTTTTCCAAGATATGTCAATAGCCAAATTTAAAATAAATAAGTAAATAAATAAATAAATGACAGATTCAATTGGGTTATCTCATTATCTGAGGCTTTCCAGCCTATTCAAGGTACTTCAAAATTAAAATTACTTAACATTTAAAATTTGAGAATAGGCACCTGTTTAACAATTAAGTCCCAGAAAAGGGGCCCAACAATGGCAGTCTCCCAGTTATGTACATGCAAAACATCAGGTTTCTTTCCACATTTTACTATATAGTCAAGTGAAGCACGAGAAAAATAGGAAAACCTGATGGAACAAAATAATGTATCAAGATTACTGACAACTCTATACACCATAACAAACAAAAACATCTTGATTTAGTCAAATTTCAATTTCTTGTCATCATAACCAGAGAGTAAGTTGCTGTTGCTGATCAAACTATCAGATTGTTAGAGTTGCCTTTTGACTTCTCTTTCTCTCTAAAGATATAGTTCAAGGGCACAATGTGCTTGAAATGGACTCTGAACCAGCATGCAATCAAGTAACATATTAGAATTCATTTCCTCCTGTTACCTTCTATTCTTAAAATCAACCAATTTTCTGCCCTACGTCAAATTTATTTGTTAAAATTTTAACAAATTAACATTTGCTATTAGTGCTAACAGTGTTCTTATAAGGATGAATAAAGCCCGTTCTTGAGGTCATGAAAAATTTAATTTTCAAATTGAATATCCTTCTGTCAATGTCAAGTCACATAAGCTGAAAGAAGAACCTTTTAGATTCATCTGATTAGCCATATACTATTGATCCTTGATACAAACCTTAACTTTGAAATACATCTTGAAGTACCAGAGGCAGATGAAAAGCTTATAGACCAATTATCAGCGATACAGTCTCACTTGCCTTTCAAAATCATCTGGGTAGCCATATATCATTTCTCGACTGAAAAGGGATGAATACTGTAATGGCTCTATCAAAGTGACTCCAATGCCATAAACAACACTGTCACATATTCAATCAAGTATAAAGGCAAGAAGAACAATCAGAAGATTTTAAACACAACAACCAAGGTGAACTTCATCTCTGACTTCTTTCACAAAGTATTGACATCCACTCATATTCAACATCATGATTATATACAAAAAAGGCAAAACTAACCCAGTCCAAACTCTGTTTCCATGCAATTGACCATTAAAATATGAATAAGCCTCAGCCTTAACTTCATGCAGCCCTTGTACTTCATCTAGATTCAAACAAGCATACCTATGTGAAAAGTTAATACAGTCAAAGTGAGTAATCAGAAACATTAGGTGGTAATTGGACTCAGATTAGAGCAATTGACAAAAAAAATGCTTTTGAACCAAAAATAATAATAATAATAATTTTAAATTATTAGAATAAACACAACTTTTTCGGCAGGCAATCTTAGAAATTTAAAAGAGAATCAAGGAACGACAAATGGATTCTCATTTTCACTTTGGCAATATGATCTCCACCAGGTGACCCTTCCTTTGCAGAGCACGAGATATGCCAGTCACATATGATGCTATAGATCCTCTAGAGACTAATGGTTCCATTTCTGTGCAAATGTGAACAATGTGAAAGGCATTCCTGACAATGGACCAGACAAAAGAGAACAATCACATTCTAAAAATTTTATGACAAGAAAAAATGGGAAAAAGAGAGAGAGACAGAGAAGAATACCTGTGGGCAAACTAAATTTCGAAGTATTAATTTTAAATTATTAAGACAGAACACGGCTTCACATAATACTTCATAAGACTCTCCACCACGATGGAAGTAAAATTCCTAAACTTGTCTAAACATGAATTCAGTATCATATTAAACTCTGGGATTTATATAGTAGCCACATTCTTTTGTGATATTTTTAGATTCAGATATTCATCATTGATATTCTCAGTGATTTGCATCTAAGGTGTGCCACTAACATGAAGTGGGTGGCAATTTTGAAATAAACTTCAGAAAGCCTGATATGTCTAGGTATACATTATAATACTCACTCCAAGCCTATATGTAGGAGTTAGTTGAAGAGTTTGTTTTGGTCCTACATGTAAGACCTCAATCTCCTTTGTCTTCTCCAAACCACCCTTTTTGATCGTACACATTAATGTGTGCAATCAATAGATACAATTTTTTATGCAAATGATTAAAAAAAGAGAGTTATTTTAAGAAAACCAACACATGTTTGTACAAATTACTAATGTCAAATTTTCTTAATTTGTGTGAATTAGTTATCTACCTTCTACATTTAGGATAAGAGGAAGTATCATTATATATGAGGATAAAATGAAAGAATGAAACGAGTAAACATTTGATTTACTTTTTGCTGCTGTCTGAGAATTGACGAAGTTCTTGTAAAAGCTCAGAGTCTCTTCTTCCTGGGATGTCAGTAAAAATATCAGCCACGCTCAATTTGTGCTTTATCACCAACCTTCTCAATTCAGATGCCTCTCCAGGGGAAATGATGTTGGTTAAAACCATTGCATCAATCTGAAGCAGCAACTCCCAACAAATTGACAGGGTGTCTGGGTTGGCAAGATACAAGCAGACATGTATAGTGCAACTAGTCAAGCAGTGAAAAAGTGGAGACTACTGAACTAGGAAAAATATATTATTGACCCAATCATGTTGCTAATAAATATGAACAACACAAGTTATAATAGATTTGTCAACATTGCATATACTTCATTAAGATAGATGATATTGCATTATCAAAAGAGGAAAGACAAATGCAAGTGCAAGCACTGCCTCAACCATTCCCTCAAGCAGAAAAAATCAACTTGTACCTCAAGCACTCGATTATTTCTTGCCAAACCAGATCCCTAGGGAAGGCTTATATAGGTTTTCTGCCAAGTTGGGGTTTTCGAATTTGATTATTGTTGTGGAGAGACTTATATTATTAGGGCCAGCTATTTGAGTGTATGCTTTGGAGTTTAAACTGAAAACGAAAGCATACTTGTGAATGAAACTAATTCATCATTGTTTGATGGAACCCAATAATTGTAAAATTTCAAAATAGTGTCAGCAAAAATGAAAATGTACAAGCATACAAAGAAGATGCATTGATCTATTCCTCAATGCCATGTACAAGAGCACAGCCAAAATATCACCCTTTCCAGAACCAGCAGCTTTTTCCGCTTCCAATTTCTCTATCGTGTTGAGCAACAACTGCTTTTCCGTGTTAGCTTTGTTGAGTTCCTCTATGGCTGCAAGGCGTTGTTTGTTTAAGTACAGAATGTCTGTGTATACAAGAAAACACATCAAAGTTACCCAAAAACAAGAATGACAGGAAGAAGAAACCAACTGAAGGAATAAGGGAAAGACACAGAACAGGAATTATTTATGGAGAACCAGGTTAAGTCCGGTAAAGAACTAACTTTGCTGAGCTTCTTTGAACAACTTCCAAATATCATGGTGTTTCGCATCCTGATCATCTTCACTTAACTAAAATATTGGGGGAAAAAAGCAATGAGATGCTTGTTAAGTAAGGAAAGACACAAGGAATGTGTGTGAAGTACACCGTATCATAGGCAAAACACATACCTGCATATTACCCACGTCATTAGTACCTTCAAACCTGAGATGCGCGTCGATTGAAAATTAGTAGAGGACTACTCTCAGTGGTATCGGCAAAAATCTCAAACAAAAGATTATATTATTGGATAAATGTCAAACAAAACAAAAGCCTCACCTTTGTTCACCTTGGCGATTGTCATCTCCATTACTTCTGAAAAATGATGTATATGAATAACAGTCCAAATGAATTTCAAGGATCAATCCATTATATCTATTTAATATGTCTTCAATCAATTACAAGGTGAATTTCACCCAGCATCAATGATCAACGCAAACATGACTGCCAATGAGCCACGCATATTAAGCTTCAGAGTTGCATTAAGACAAGTCACAAGCTGAGAGTAAATAACGCAAGGTTTTAGATCATTGCTCTATCATGTAACAGCATGTCGCATTATAACCACACTCCAATAAACTTTTCCCGGGAAAAAACACAATCAACACCAATGCTCCAATCATTCAAATTCACATTGTTTTTTTAGACAGATAAACAAGCAAAAATGATATGGTTGTGAGCTTGAAAGGTAACTACTCAGCTTTCTATCAGCATTCGATGCATTATAGCTCAATTCAAGAGTCTCACCTCAAACAACGCAGTGGCAGAACAACAATAGGTTTTCGGGACGAGATGGTGGTCCTCGTGGAAGTTGGAAGGAGACGAAGGGAGGGAACTCCGATCCCTGAGCCTAGTAATGTCCCCATTTCCCGTTTTCATACACACAGATAGAGAGGAAAAGAACGAGGAAGCAGCACTTGTACAAGTACAATTATCCCACTCGAGATCACCAATCCCATGACGATTCTGCACTTGTAAAAGTACAACTATCTTACTCGAGATCACCAATCCATATCCACGATACCAGTAAGGCAGTAATAATAATTGACGGCAGTAATTGCTTCCCCTTTAAAGAAGACTGCCTTTAATTTATCAAAGAAAACTAGGGACTGCATTTGTAGCAGCAGTAGCCAGCCACTAGGCAGTAGGCTAGTGGATATGGGATAAAATTCTTGTGGAGATTTCCACATTCTCGGCACATATGGAAATTGTCTTCACAGTAGACAACAACTTATTGTGATTTTGTCTACAAATTTATGATTACATGTTCATGTCATCGTTGAAATGAGCTGAGGAATTTTGTTGAGGCGTCAAAACCTCACTCACAGACTTCTTGAATTGTGTGTGTGTGTGTGTGTGTGTAGAAGTTGGTAGAACTTCACAGGGGAACCAAAGAAGTGCGTGAAACGAATCAAACGACCATAGAATATTCTCTTGACTAAAATGATAGAATCAAATATATATACAGGGAAAATGACACCTAAATCCTAAGGATCAGAAATAATTATAAAAAAGTCTCTATAAATTTCTTCCTTACCAATAGGTCCCTAGGGACTTTTGAGACATTATCTTTAAAAGGGAAAAGACTTGACTGCCCTTGTCATAAAAATAAAAAAAACATATGACAGCAGAAAACTTGACTGTACGTATTACCATTTTATCTCCATCTTCTCTCTCACTAAATGAAGAGACCCTCTCTCTTCCATCTTCTCTCTCTCTACCCATCTGAAAAAACCAGCAAAGCTCTTGTTCCTCTGTGCTCCTCCATCTCTTCTCACAGCAAGGAAGGCGAAAAGCATATGGCCAAGTGACTGACAGCATCTCAATTACCCACAACGGCAATGAATCGTCTAAAATGCCATCTCTTTCCTCTTTACTCCATCTTTGCTCATCTACTTCGTTGATGTGCACCCATCACCACAACAGTAGAGGAGAACAAAGTATCACAGAGA
>JBAGKO010000004.1:11312307-11326560 GCA_037177275.1 Acacia concinna | reverse complement strand
GATAAAGCCGTAAAGGAAAGTTTCAAAGATACCTTCTACTTCCCCCTTAGCTCTTACCCTCTTGTCAACACTTCACTATATATAGGCACACATTCATATAATTATGGACACATGCAAACAAATATATAGAGACCATATATGAATATTTGCACCTGAAAAAAAAATTCACTCATACAATGTCACTTCATTCAGTTTGTGACACAATATGCATTAACCAAATTCACTTCTCATATCATCACTTCGCTTATCATATTTACAACAGTACAACCTATTTTCACAACTTCATATTCACAATTAACAACACCTAACATACGCAAATACTGTTAACATCAGAATGTGTTTTTCCACATTTATCTTACAATCTTACGTTTGTGCTGTTGAATCGAGAATAGAATAAGACAAAATGAAGACAATAAATATAATAAATTGAGAAAACAGATTCCCAAAGCTGTCATAGCATACAAAGTCAAGGAAGAGCATACATATATAATAAGCAGAGAAGATTTTGGTTACAACCCCTTTATTGTTTCTCTAGAGAAGACGACTTCCTCTCACCGTCGTGAACCCCCACTTCGCAGATTTGTGGAACAACGTTGTACCAGCTTCTGTTCCTTTCATCTCTCAGCGTCGTAGCATATACTCATCTCTTACCATGCCGACCGCTACCATTCCAAAGTTTCCGTTGTGCCTCTGATTTCATATAAGAGATGTGAGAAAATATTACTGTCGGTCCTCCTTCTATTCCCCTTCTGCTTTTAACTTTCACTTAGGGCAATTTAGTCTTTTTAAAACATTAAAAAAATCCCAAATTCTTCTTGTCATACTAATATGGGATTTCACCATTTCAAACCAATGTTTTTTGTATATTTAGATTGTCTTTTTTTAAGATTTTTCCTAAAAATACAGTGAATTACACTTTTAAATTGTGCCATCACTTTTTTTAATTCAGAATTTTTTTGGTGATTCAAGACCCGGCGCTGCCATCCGCCTGACATCGTTCTTGCCGTTCCGGCGTTGCCACTTGCATCTCTTCTTCCTCGTCTCTCTCCCACAGCGCCGACCTGCACCGACTCCACCTCCGCTACCTGCCTTCCTCAGTGCCGTGGGACCACCCATCGTCGTTGTCTTTCCGTTATTCCTTTTTAGTTTGCTGTGAGCCTTGTCCTTTCTCCTCAGACTTAGCCACTGGTTAGGTTTGGTCCCTGTACCACTAGTTATTTTGCCCCCAGTCACTTTCTGACTTAAATTGACGCTTAGATTCTGACAAGCCCAACCCATCTTTCTATGTTTTATTTATGATTTCAGCTGTGAACTGTTAAATACTTATATTTCGTTTGTCATCTGTGTCATTCGTGTTTTCTTTTCTTTCATTTTTATCACAGCTTGTGTCAATTTCATTTTTGTTTGCCTTCGTTCTGTTTTTTAGATTCACTGGACTTGAATTAGTTATTCCGTAGCAGATTAGTTTCACATGTAATCATTTTATTAAATAAGTTATATGTTATGAAGCATGGACACATCTGCATTGAAGATAAACCTGCATCCTAATTTGTACTGGTACTTATTTGTTGCTCTTGGTTACTCGTAAATAAGTTTTTTACATATCAAGAGCAAGTCGAACTCTGTTTTATTTCCATCGTTTCCCAGGGTTGTGTGTTTCAGTCCGTAGCTTGCAAGATACAAGGATAAGCATATTGGGATTCCATGTTAACGTCTTCGTAGCATCACTGAAGCCGTTCCATGTAAGGCAAGTTCAAAGAAATTGATTTCTATCTTTGTTGAGTCTTCTTGTTTTAATTGAATTTATTGGACTTCAGGTTCCCTTTACATTTGCTTAAATATCTGTTTCTTGACTCAAAACCGTGGCATCTCTTTTGAGTTTGTGATTTGGTAATTTTGTATTGATAAAATGTTGTGGAGAGCATCTTGGTTTGACTCTGTGCACTAGGTGCTTGATTTTCTTGCCTAAAGTTCCTCTCTGCCACTGATAGAAACTCTTGCATTCGTTGGTACCTATGAATTTCTTGTAGGACCCTGTATAATGACAAGTAATAATTCATTTGAGTATACTAATAATGTAGTCTTTGTCTCCAATTAGGCCAGTCACGGTGAGAATAGCTGATGTGTGGCATAAATGTGAGCCTACCCGGTCATTAACTAATAATATGGATAGACTTTCCGTCCTTGAAATGTTAAAAGGATGGAATTTTGCCTAATTTCACACAAGTCAACTGAAATGGCTCGTTGCAGATCTAGGATTTGAAATTAGAATAAAACACATCTGTTTGGACCTACAAGATACTTGAGGGTTCATAGCTTAATATACTGGCTACCTGGCTTTCTGTTTATGCGGTGAGTGAGTTTTTAACTGACAATGAAACTGGTGACAGGTGGATGATTTTAATTTATGGAAAATATTCAGGGGGTTAAATTCAGAGGACCATAATCTGTCAGAACCAAATTATCAGTTTAATCTTCATTGTTAAGCTAATAGAGATAGAGATGTTTTTCTTGTCCAATTATGTGCTACATCCAAAATAAAATCTGTTTTATTTATATAATTTTCATGTAAAACATCACTGAAGCCGTCCCATCTAACACAAGTTCAAAGAAATGGATTTCTATCTTTGTTGAGTCTTCTTGTTTGAATTGAATTTATTGAACTTCAGGCTCACTTCACATTTGCTTAAATTTCTGTTTCTTGACCCAAAACTGTCTCTTCTCTTTTGATTTTTTTGATTTGGTAATTTTATATTTGATAAAATGTTGTGGAGAGCATCTTGGTAGTTTTCATACCCAGTTTATTCTAACTTCGATTGGGATGTTGTGAAACCTGTTTCTTATGCTTTTATTGCTAATATATGTGTGCTTTTTGTATGAATTACAGAATGGAAAGCATAGAAAACGAGTCAATTTCTTATATGAGGGAGAATATTTTGCGCATGTTTAAAGATTTCATGACCGGGTAATTGCAAATTTACTATATTGCTTAATTAATCAATTTTTCTGTACTAATAGTAATAGATTAAGAAGTGAAGGTCTTTTCTGGCTGTCTCTTTACCGAGAGCAAAAAGATTACATGCTTGCATTGACAGACCCTTTAAAAGTGGGGAAATTTTTGAGATATTGCATTCCTATCATTAGGAGCTCAACCTCTTCTTAGAAGCGCAAAAAAGCGATTTTCCTTTAGTGCAAACTGTCAGAAGTGAAAAATGAGATGGGACAATTGAATCCCTTCCTCCCTTGTAAAGTGATAAATAGATTTGAGTTCTGCTGGCGTTTATTTCATGAGCGACCAAAATAACTTCGACAATAAACTCATCTCAAGATGCATATTAATCGAAGGAAGAACTTTACATGCTTAAAAATTTTGTAAGTATCATTTAATTATATCACAGGCTTATTGCATTTTGAAGTTAATTTTCATTTTTTTATAACAAACAATAGCATCAGAGGCTGAACCAGGGAACAGTGGGAGTAATCAGGTCTGAACATTTAATAACTAATCCCTACATCCAGGGAACAGTGGGAGTAAAAAATTAAGGTGGTGTGGTGAGGGGGAAAAAGAGTTTGAATATACTGAGAGAAAATAATGCATAGTGATAACTTCATCACTATACGTGCATAACTACTGACTACTGATGAAGCTGACTCTTGATATCCAAATGTGTGTTTGTGTTGTTTCTCTTTCTCTCTCTTGGGATTAATAAATTTTAGAAAAGCTTTATTTTGTTTTTCTTTTGTTCATTTTATGTAGTTGTTTGGATTTTTATCTCATGGCAGGATTACAAAAATTGATGAGTTGGGGACTACCGGAAGCAGGCTGCTGATTGGCTTTCAACAAGCACTTGGTAGTTATAGAAAGTTATGTTTGCCATGTTTACTGGTGCAAAATAATAATTCTTGTCTCATAGCTCATTGATGTTATAGCTTTTCACTTGATCATGCAGAGTACATTCGTAGACCTCCTATAGATGGAACTTCTGGATTAGTTGACAAGATAATTAAAGCTAATGAAACACAGAGAGTTAAAATGTATATTGAAGCTGGATGTAGGAATCCCATTCATGGTGTCCAGAATGTAAACAAGAGTAAGGACTGCTATTTTTAACCTTCTTAATTTGGGTGTCATGTAAACTTTGACAGTAAACAAAAATATAATCTAATACTCTCTCCAGTTCTATTTACAGACCCATTTTAGAAGCTTTTCATGCACCTTAATATAAGACTTTTTACAAGATGTTGAAGCATTTATGAATTTGTTCTGGATATGTTGGAAGTAGGAATTTTGTTGTATTTTGAGTGAAGCCACGAGATAATTTTGTTTCTAAATATCAACTAAGTTGTGAATCCCTTCAATTTTATTGCTTTGCTTCCCGCCTGACAATAATAACTTTCATTATGGCAAATATACGCATATGGAAGTGAACTCATGCAAACTTGGACTTCTTGACCACATAAGCAAAGGTTGGCTCTTTTTCTTGTGATTTTTTTTTTTTTTTACTGTCTTCCATATTCATAATAACAAAGGCATTGTTGAGATACATTTCTTCTTGAAGGATTTGGGACTGTCATGTCATTTTAACCGTTTGGATTGTATAGCCTTAATCTATTCTATCACCAGTTCACCGCTATGGCTTACATTCCATTTCTCCATGAAATAGATAATTAATTAGATAGCATTTTTCATTCATAAATGCTATTCATTATAGTTTCTGTAAAATGTTAACCAACTTGGGTCAAAGCAACTACAGAGTAGCAAAGCATGTAGTTAATATTTAACTGATGAAACGTGTTGAAATACTAGTTTTTTGAAGATTTTTTTGCCAAATTTTTTTAAATAAATGGTCAAGTTGTATTGATTAAATGTTTAAAATACAAGCCTCGTAGTAGGTCCCCATGAGGGTATATAAAATATGCTTGTAACCTAAAGGTTTTAGTTTTAACATTTTTCTTGACTGATAGGAAATAAACGCTATCTAATATCTCTTCATAAATTGAGTTACCATGTTTGATAAGGTGGCTATCATCACCTGGACCTGATTTTCTGCTATGGGGAAAGAAGAATAAGTTGTTAGTCCAGTGTTTTATTAATATTTTCCTTGATTTGTATTCTTGACATATTAGTAATGTCATCTCTCTCTCGCTATATGGTTAACCTGATTGAAATTTTCATTTGCAGATCTGTGTGGTTTTCTTCTTTTCCACTTGACTTTGACTTTAACAAATAAATGTTTGATTTTGTCTGGCAGCCAAAGAAATTGTTGAAGAACCTGAAGGCCTTTTGGGTGATGTTACAAATTCCATACAAAGGACACATGGAAATTTGTTGCACATTTCAGAGAAGGATTCTGACGATGAATTGAATGATCAAACAATCCATATCGGAAAGGTAAAAATCTTCATTTCTTACTTTTTGAAATCATTTTCAATGCAATGGCTATCTTCTTAACTCATGTATGAAAGATTGTGGTTATATATAAACTATAAGTATTTATCTCTTTACCATGACATTCTCAGAATCCTGTCTCTCTTTTTCTCAGGAGTCTAATTCTCAAAATGTGGATGTCACACAATTAGCCGCCCTCATGAGCATCATTTACAGTATGGTCAAGCAAGATTATCTGATGCAGGTGATAATGAGGTCTTCTTAATATTGAAATCAGTCAAACGTGAACCTTAAAAAGTCTCCCCCTTGTTGCAGGAAAAGATTGTTTCAGCTTTAAATCTCAAGTCATCTTCAGGAGAACTTGAAAGCTATTGCCTATTGTGGTCATTGCGGCCCTTTATAAATGATGACATCATGCACCAAGCTTGGAGATTTATTCCCTAAACACCCCCCCCCAAAAAAAAAAGTTTCTGTTTTTTTCTAGGCTTTCAAGGGACTATTAATCATTAAATGTGGGCACCTGTCCTTACAAGAACTTGTTTTTGACTCGTCCTATTGTGAGAGACTAATTCTTTCTGCCAGACCTAACTCCCATTAGTTTTGCTCTATGTTTCCACTTGCAGTCTTGTTTGTCATTGGGTTGTTCTAATGTGAAATTTTATGCGCCTAGCATTTACGAACAACCCGAGAACATGCCTTGGTTGTGGATCCGAAGTTGGAAGGTTGTCGTGTGGGGAAAATAATTAACACAACTGATTAAATGCAATGTCATAGGATATGTTATAGAACAATAAAATATTGCAATATGTGGAGATGTGTTGAAGAACAATAATGGGAAATGTCTATTGCTCTCCCTTTAAAAGCCGAAGAATGGATTTGGCATAACGAAATGACTACTGCTTGGGATCTTGATTTGAAGAATAGTATTATTTTTGAATCTGCTTGCTGATAGAGTTTACAATGACTTGACATCTACCTACCTGCGTTATCTGTGGTTGGGTTGTGTTGTAAATAGATGATGAGACATTTAGTTTGTTCAAATGAATTGTTGTATACCCTTAAAAGATCTAATATTATTATTGATATTATTGCGTAGCTTTATAAGAGAAATATATAAGTGCTACATTGATGTGGCTTCTAAGCCAAAATGATGCGCTATGATTATATCCCCAGCTTTGAAGAACTTGTAATTTTTATTAGGTTTACTCTCTTCCTTGGAAACAAAAAGATTTTAAAAAATCGTGTGCGCGCGTATAAATTAAAATTTAATAAAAATTTATCTGACTTCAAAAAGTTTGATTTGAGTTATATATCATTTTAATTTGGGGTAGTAGTTTGACATATAAACTTCACCATAAATCATTTATACCAGTCAAGTCATAGAGGTTCCATATTATACCATATTATACCCTTTTTTCCTTGGCCAGAAGATATAAATCTATTAAAATAACCAACAGAAATACAAATTAGCATACAAGTCCAAACACAAAACAAATCATAAAATAAGATAAAGCCCAACATAAAACTCAACCAAATTAACACTACGATCTAAAACCTTAACCCTAATTCAAGAAAGAGAACATCAAGAGCTGTTGCCACCGCCGTGCCGCTATAGTTGCCTCCCGTACTATAGAAGATGATAGACCGTTGAGAACATTGCCAGAATCTAGGGATGGGGAATGAATAACCACCATAGTGATGCCATCTCTTTTTAACTTCCTATTTGCCAACAAAAGAGCAGAGAAATCAAATCCAAAGTTCCACAGGCCTTTAAACGCATGACCTTCACATCGTCACTATTGGCTCCTTTTCCACATACTCCTTTAAACCACACACCCCAGATCATGGAAGAGACTAACAAAAGAAATAAAAGGGGAACGCCCACCCCTCCCCAAAAAAAAGAAAAAGAAAAAGAAGATAACCAAATGCCCGATGATGTCGAAAAACCAGCCATAAACAGTGGAAACCCTCACAAAGAGAGAAGACATCTTCAACCCTAGGAGAGAAAGCAGAGCGGCTCACCAAAATTTTATCACTCAGACTTTACAGCTCATTTGGATCGACGAAAATTTGGCGATAGAAACGGAAAATCAGTGGAATCTAGTGGTGGCGGGCATTTGGATGGAAGATTGAATTGAAAATGGATTCCCGCCATCTGAAATTTTTTGTCATTTAAATGAAAAGCATTTCCCACCAAAAATTTTGGCAACTAAATTTTCGGCTGGTTTTGAATTTGGCGAAAGTTTGTTATGCCCTTCATTTATCAGCCTTCAAGGATAAAAAGGCAGCGGAGGTGAAGAGGATGTCAACTCTAGAGGTGGGAAAGAACGAGAACGTTGAAGAAGGTGGTTCAGTTAAAAGGCAATTTCCGACGACAACATCATTCCAATGAAGAGGTTTGCTATTTTCCAACAACATCAATGTTCAATACAAGGACACAAATTTGCATCTAAACAGCTACGTGTAAGCTGTGGGAATGCTATGGTTAAGTAACTTGAACTAATTGATGAATGCATCAATTTCACCTACTCTTCCCCAGATGCATATCGTGCCATGACCAGTAACTGGAATGAATTAAAACAATGCAAATTCCCATCTAACAAAGTTAGGCGACACACATAACTCAGGTCACACGCGTCCGGTGACAACATACTGCAAGTATGCCTCTAGTCATCAACTCATTGCAACGCTAAACACGTATAAGCCCAGATCATACAAAGGCAGTGTGATAGATACGTAGGCGTCCCACACACTATCGTCGACAACGACGAAATCGGGTGCATAGTCTGATATGAACTTGGTTCCCTCCAGACCATTGAACATGTCCAACACCGTTATCTATCTTCATTTTAAGATCAACCACATAACCAAGCCTAAAGACTAACTCCTGCATTTGTTCCCTTATCAATGGCATCTCTACGAGGAGATCAACGAGGAAGTAATATGCTTTAAGGGTCCAAGCGGGAGGTTCATCGCGGCCTTCTCTTCCCACACCTCCTTGAGCCTCACCGTTGTTATACATCGTTGCCGTCGTTTAAGCCTCCAACTCGACTTGTCTAGACATGCAGGTCAGAACGCATTTATATACCCATGACTCGCATTTATATACCCATGACTATACTGCTGTAGATGGCAGATTGGTGGGTGAAGAAGGGGATTGAAAAACTTGGGGCATTTTCATCATTCCTCACATTTTCCTATCTTGTTTTCTTCCATCCAAACAATTTTCCTCTGAAAGTATTTTCCTTTCCAGTGCTAGCCAAACGAGTCAGATGGAAAATTGTTTCCATCCATTTACTTCCTTTTCCATTCCATTCAATTCCTTTCCACCTATTTCATCGATCTAAACAAGCCCTTAGTTTCTATATTATACCATTTTAATTCATTATATCAAAACATCCCCATCCCCAATATAATAAGCAGTAGAGAGGACATAATAATACTCTTATATGGGGAATTGATTTTGATTTTAAATATAAGACACATTTTTTTATATTTTACAATACTTTTCTAATTTACTTTTATTGATGCCCATTTAACAATAATCAAGGATGAGAGAGAATAAGAAAATTAAGAAGGATTATTAGAGCGTTTTAGAAAATACATGACATAATAAATAAATAAACTAATTTCCTTAATCTAATCAAATTAGGTAAACATGTCTTATATTAAGGACCGA
This sequence comes from Acacia concinna, assembly GCA_037177275.1. NCBI lineage: Eukaryota > Viridiplantae > Streptophyta > Magnoliopsida > Fabales > Fabaceae > Acacia > Acacia concinna. The sequence goes on along the minus strand of JBAGKO010000004.1, from coordinate 11,317,492 downwards.
TATAGTATCTTTTTAATCTATGATCTAAGGCATCAACTGCTATAACTTCTTCTTATCCACAATATATGACACTTAAATTATATCATGAGAAACAAAAATGATAGTTGAGCCATTTAATGTCTTGAAATGTAATTTTTTTTTCCACTTTAACCCTTCTTGAGAAATGTGTTTAATTGAATTCAGAATGTTATTTTAGAGAGTGCAAATATAACGACAAGACAACATTAAAAAGTGAATATTAATCACAAGTAAGGACAAAGAGTATCAATTAAACTAGAGGTAACTTATATTCTAAACCAAAGCTTCCTTATAGAAGGGCCATACATTGTGGATAAAATGGAGAATATTGATATTGAGGATCACAATTTGTATAATGACAAATGATTAAATACATTTTTTTGGGAAAAAAATCAATATAAATATATAATCACCTAAATAATCTTTCAAAAAAGCAGAAGAAAAGCACAGTTAGACTAATATTCCCCTACTCCAATATATAAGGCATTTTCAATATTTTTCACATGGATCAAACAAAACCTTAAACTCTATTAACTCTTCCATAAAATTCAACAACTTTTCAACTTTACCCTTATTTAATATACATTATACCATATGAGAATAAAGTCAATATAATATTAATTGAAAGCTAAACTTAGATACTCACATAAAAATTTTCTCTCTCTTCCTTATAAATAGAACCAAATTTTTTATTTTCTACGCGCCCTATGTATAGGCAAGAGGAGTAGTATATAGCTAACTAACACATAGTTTGTCTATAGGGGTAAGGCTCCGCTAAATATCTCTGGGTCTCAAGTTCTAGTCTAAATAGTGCCACTTGCTAGGAGAGGGGAGCCATATACCTCAAATAGATTACTAGACAATAGACAAAAAATAAAAATATAAGCTAAAATGGGTTGGAAGTATTACCCAATGTTTTAAAAACCGGACCCAATATTGAGTCGGAGAAACCAACAGGTTATGGGTCATAGTTCTTTCTTTTGTTAGATCTTCATTTTCTTATGAAATTTTTTTAGGGAAATTTGCGTTTAGGTCTCATCTAATGAAATTTACGATCAAATGATCCTGTGAAATCGCGTGGGACTTTTTTGCAATTAATTCCTTAATAAAAAATAATTTTTCTTTCTCAGTTGTCTGCCATTTGACATCTCTGTCTCTGTCACACACACACACACACACTCTCTCTCTCTCTCTCTCTCTCTCTCTATGAAGTGAAGTTGTCAATAGTATAACATTGAGTTATTAATGGTAGAACATTAAGCTGTCAATGGAAAGTGCATCTCATTCTCTCTCTGTTTTTTTTATAAATGCCATTAGAAATATTTGTGTTTCTATTGACAACTCAATGTATGCCATTAACAACTCACTGTGCTTCCATTGACAACGCAATGTTATATCATTGACAACTATACTCTCTTTGAAGTTATAGTTGTCAATGATATAACATTGAATTGTCAATGGTATAACACTGAGTTGTCAATGGCGCACATTGAGTTGTTAATGGAAAGTGCATCTCATTCTCTATCTCTTTCTCTCTGTTTTTTTGTAAATTCCATTAGAAATACTTGTGTTTTCATTGACAACTCAATGTGCGCCATTAACAACTCAGTGTCATTTCATTGACAACTCAATGTCATACCATTGACAACTATAACTCATTGTCTTTGTCTCTTTCTTTGAAGTTATAGTTGTCAATAGTAACATATTGAGTTATCACTGGAAACACCTGTATTTCTAATGGTATTTGCAAAAAAAGAAAGAGAGAATGAGATACACTTTCTATTGACAACTCAATGAGCGCCATTGACAACTTAATATACTACTATTGACAACTATAACTTCAAACAGAGACAGAGTTAGAGCGTCATAGTAAGAGAGAGAAATAATTTTTTATTAAGAGCCATTGGGTAATTTGACATCCGGAATATATTGCAAAAAGTCTAACAAGATTATTTTTTTTGCAAATACACGATTTTATAGGACCGTTTGATCGTAAATTCCTTTCCTAGAGCCAAAACACAAATTTTCCTATTTAAAAAGAGAATGTGACATCTAAATTTTACACTTCAACATCAAAACTTCTTGAAATTTTTTATACAAAGTTAGATTTCTAATTGACATATCAAAAAACTGATTTTCAGCAACCACTTTCAACCCGATACTAATAGTTGCCATAAAAATGGCTTTATGTAATTGTTATGGGATTTCACCACAACTCAAATGGTTGATGCTCAACATAACATTAAAGAGGTTAGGGGTGGGAACTTGATGTCAACCCATTTCAATGCTCATCATCATGATGATAGTGACAGCTATTCATCATTACATATTGTCAGTTTTTTAATTTTTTTATCTTTAATTTTTTTTCATTGAAAGTGATTTTAACATGTCTAAAATCTAAAATAAAGACAATTTTTTAATTTTCAGTTTTTCAAAAAAATGTTTTTTTAATTTAAAAATCAGTCATTAAAAATCTTAAATCTTAGTCGTTGAAATTTAATTTGAACTATATAAATCTCATTACAGTGAATAGCTCTAAGTGCTTATCATAGTGATGAGCACTTAAACTTGTTTTGAACTTGATGGAGGCACATTTAGGAGGTGAAAATATGGGGTGATGGTGTGGCGTGGCATGGCAATTATATAGGTGGCAAGTAGGCAGGGACATGGCATGATGTGGCAAGTGATAGCTGGTGTAGGTGATAACAGGCTTTTATTTATTATGTTTTGTCAATTTTAGTGGCAATAGATGTCCCTATTGAAATCATGGAATTAAAAACTAGACCAGACTGACTGATTCAGACCGGAAACTGATGAACTGGTCACCTGTTTTGTCCAGTCTAGGGCATTTTGTAGGGTTGAATTAGGTCCCAGACTGGGTGACCTGTTCAACCTAGCATAACTCGGATGAGTCACCGATTACCTCGGTTAAAAAAATCACTTTCATCGGTTTCTCCAATTCTCCCTTGGCTTTCTCAAACCATTTTTTTTTTGCTATTCATCATTCTCACCATGTCTGAGTTAAATGGGTTAGCCAAGTAGTTTGGAAAATAAAAAGAAAGAAAATTTGCTGCTTGGGTTCTCCTTCTTCAGTTCTTCACTTCATTAAGTCCTCCATTATTTTGGTATAAGCTTCTTTCCGAAGTTTTGCTTTAATCCCCTAATGTCTCAATGTTGTTGTAAAGACTATAAGAGAATCAACTTCAAACATAAAGCAAAGTGGGTTAACGGCGTGTCAGCATCCATAGGGGCATAAGGAAGTTCTCCCATGGAAACAAAAAAATACAAAGCTGAAAGAAGTAGATGGGAGACGAAAGAAAGAGATGAAAGAAGAAAGGAGATGAAACAAAATGAAGAGACTGTGAATTAGACCAGATGGAAAAGACATTTACAGTGATAAATGGTGAAAGACTCAGCTTGAGTTTGAAGAACCAACAGATGATTGGGGATATTTTTTGACCTTTGGGTGTTTGGGGATTACACCCTACAAAATATAGCAGTAACCTATTAAAAGGAATGAGACATTTTATTTTGCCAAAACATAAAGGTGATGGGACTATACATTGATTTAGGAGCAGAAGTTTTATTTTAGATTAATTAATTATTGTCAAATGAATTTTTTTATCATTTTTATTAGGAATTTACATTTTCACTTGGGTAAATATTTTATTTTATCATTTTTGATATTGATTTTAATACCTTTTTTATTTTTATATAAAAGATATTATTTAATAATTACTGGTCTAGTTCCGGGTCAACCCCTATTTGACCCACTGACCCTTAACCCACTATTAAGACCAATTTAGTGACAGGTCCGGTTTTTAATATAGTAGTTGAATGTATCATTTTGGTGGCAACATCCGTCACCACTAAAAAATATACTTTTAGTGACAATTTAATTGTTAGTGGCGACTTAATTCTTAGAAGAAGACTATCATTTGAGTAAATAATGAATCTATTAGATTGTTAATTTTTGACTTGCTCTGTTATGATATAACTATTTCACCGTAGGAAAATTTAAAAATAAACTTTCTAGTTACTCCATGGAATTTTGATTGATATTTCAAGCATCCAACATGCTTGTTAATATGTGTAATCGAATGAATGCTTTAAAGTAATCTCATTTTGAGCAAAACTGCCATTTACTTATTTTTGTGCAATGATCAAGTGGAGTGTTTTATTCTCTAAATGCAATATATATGTTTTATTCCCTACTCTTAAAATATTGTATTGTCTCAGGATCAGAATCTTTTCAATATAGTAGGGTTGCTAAAATCCAAGCCACTCTTTCCTGAAAATTACTTCTGTGCATTTTCCTTATCACTTTGTTGAAAATGTGTTCTCAATAATGAATCCAGTGGTATTAAAGCACCCCAATTATGGTTGACTTTGGAGTCAATGATTTGGCTTTTATTTTCTTGTCCTTAACAGACTTGATATCATTTCTTCAATATGTACAATAGCATAATCTGGCCAAAAAAAAAAACAGCAGTATAATATTTTTCTTTCAGATAAATATAATAAGTAAATAAATAAATAGAAAAATTGTAAATGTAGTTTTCTTATGTTTAAGATTTAATGGATTAAATAAATTCACTATTTTGTGTTTTTAATTTATATTATTTTTAATTACTGTGAGAGAAGAACCAAAAAATTTCATATCATCTTCGTATTCGTTAAAAATTCTTGTGGTATATTGATTGGTAGGTGAAGGTAGTGGATTTGTGGGTTGGGTTTCTCTCAGAAGCGCTTAACGTCTCTCAGAAGCTATAAATTATGTCCGTTGAATCAATCTCAACGCTCAAAAAAGAGACAAATCATGAAGCTTTTAAATTGCATATTGATTGTCCATTTTGTTTTAATCTCCACTGTCCGTTCAACTTCATATTCTTGTGAATTCCTTGCAGTAGTTTGTATCCCAATGTTTCGACCAAAAAAAAATTGTGTTCCGCTGTTCCCTTCGACCAAAAAAAGTTGTGTTTCGACCAAAATCAGTCATTAACAATCTTAAAAAAATTTTGAGCTTTGGATAGCTGATGGGGAAATGTGCTGCTGAGAGTATCTGCTTCTGTGGATTTGTACAAGGCATTGACTCCAAGTCAACTGTTATTAATAAATAATAATGTTTTTAATTATCGATTACTCAATGCCAGTCATCTAAATCCAT
>JBAGKO010000004.1:11286201-11311201 GCA_037177275.1 Acacia concinna | reverse complement strand
AGAGAAAAATTAATTTTTTATTAAGGAATTAATTGAAAAAAATCCCGAATTATGGGATTTCACATGACCATTTGACTGTATTTTCCATTGGCCGGGACTTAAACGCAAATTTCCCTATTTTTTATTATTTTAAAGGATTAAACATATATGTCTTCTTAGTTGTTATATGTTTATGTCCTTTGCATATTTCTTTCTCGTGATATTCTCATTTTCTTCTACATTTTTACTTTTTATTTAAGTCGCTTGGTTTTTCTAAACCCGCTCTAGTTTACATCTCAACCTCAGGTTTTGACTCAATTATCGGTTTTAAACGGTTTGAAACGGTTGAACCATATGAATATTCTAATCATATGAAATGAGCCGCTAGATACTTCAGTTCACAGTCGGATCGGTCAAACCGTTCAGTCCGGTCCGATTTTTAAAATATTGGTATTCTCCAAAAAGGGTCGAAGATCCGACCATCAATCATCATCCAAGCCTATTTAAAAAATATTTTAAAAAGGACCTGCAAAACATGAGATTTCTTTTTTATTTTAATAGAGCTTATAGGCTCAGGCAGGCACTAACGGCCTGAAGTTACAACAACGGGATCGAACCCATAACTTCCTCCCACTTGAAAGATACCATTACCACTAGATTACAACGCCTTTGATAAAACATGAGATTTCTAGCAAACTGCTTTTTTACAATGCCCTCCCCACCTATGGGAGAAGTGTCACAATGACTGTATGGGATTCAATCCCACTAATTCCATTCGGGCTTAGCCCTCTTTTGTATAAAAAAAAAAAAAAAAGGGGCAAAAAATCGCTGAAAAGATGAAATATAAGCCAATATTCTTATCCTTCCATCTGTATCTTCTTCAACTTCCATCACTTTCCTCCCCTTTCCAATCTCCCAAGGGATACTTTGTTCTCGATGAACCTTGTCCTTCTCCGAAAGATCTCCCTTTACTCCTTCTATTTTTGGCTTCTGCTTTCTACCTATTTGACGACAGTCTTTTTCATATCAGGAGCAAGTCAAACTCTGTTTTCTTTCCATCGTTTCCCAGGGGTTCTGTGTTTCAGTCCGTAGCTTGCATTGGGATCCCAAGTTAACGTCTTCGTAGCATCACTGGAGCGGTCCCATCTAAGGCAAGTTCAAAGAAATCGATTTTTCATGGTCAAGATTCTAGAGTTCTACTTTCTTGAGTCTTCTTGTTTTAATTGAATTTATTGAACTCCAGGTTCGCCTTACATTTGTTTAAATATCTGTTTCTTAACTCAAAACCGTGGCATCTCTTTTGAGTTTGTGATTTGGTAATTTTGTGTTGATAAAATGTTGTGGAGAGCATCTTGGCTTGACTCTGTGGACTAGGTGCTTGATTTTCTTGCCTAAAGTTACTCTCTACAACTGATAGAAACGCTTTCATTCGTTGGTACCTATGAATTTCTCGTAGGACCCTGTATAATGACAAGTAATAATTGATTTGAGTATACTAATAATGTAGTCTTTGTCTCCAATTAGGCCAGTCACAGTAAGACTAGCTGATGTATGGCATGAATGTGAGCCTACTTGGTTATGAACTAATAATTGATGGACTTTCCGTCCTTGAAATGTTAAAAGGATGGATTTTTGCCTAATTTCACACAAGTGAATTGATTTAGCCCAAACAGATCTAGGTTTTATGAAATTAGACTAAAACACATCTTTTTGGGGCTATAAAATATTTGAGGGTTCATAATATAATATACTGGCTACTCGGGTTCCTGTTTATGCAGTGAGTGAGTTTTTAACTGACAATGAAACTGGTGACAGGTGGATGATTTTGACATAGGGAAAATATTCAGGGGGTTAAATTGAGAGGACATCAACCTTACAGAAACCAAATTATCAATTTAATTTTCATTGTTAAGCTAATTGAGATGTTTTTCCTGTCCAATTATGCGCCACATCCAAAATAGCTTTTACGGATTTCGAGATAAGTATGTGAGAGGAGTTTTGTCTCAGCTTGCGCAAACCGCGGTTTGAAACCGGGGTTTGGAGGTTGCCCAAACAGACCCATAATCTGTTTATTATTTAAGTTTCTTGTAAAGCACATTTATTAATTTTATCTTTCCTTAGCATGTGAAAGTTGTCATTTTATGACACTGCTTTTTCTCTGTTATGTTTGAATTCCCTTGAGGAAGATGTATATGATATGTATTTATCTATTTATATATGTTTATGTGTCATAAGTAGTGTCTATTTCCACGTTCAGTGCTATTTGGTGTAAAGCTTGCCTCTTGTGGGGCAATACTTTAGAATTTTTTGTTTTTTATTATCATCATTTTTTCCAAATTGCATATTTTGAAAGGCATGCATATCACGAAGCCAAGTGGTATGCCAATGAAAGTGTTTCATTCATGGTGCATTTGGGAAACAAGATAAATAATTTGTAAACCTCAAATTATGTTCAGTTTCTGGTTTCTTACTGATCTTGATAGAGTGTTGCTTTGATGAAAAGTATCTTTTGCATCCCCATGTTATGTAATTATAATTAGAAGCTAAATCCTTAAATTGGTAGTTTAGGTTACATTGATTACAGGAAAGCAACTAGCCTCTTGGCTATTGCTACTCTTAAGGTAGCTACACCACTCTAGGCTAGTGTTGCTCTTTCCCCAAATCAATGTAACCTAGTCTACCAATTTAGGGATTTAGCCTTCTAATTACAATTACATAACACCCTACCTCTACCGTGAATGTGGAGAATGAACTGCAAATAATGTTAATGATTTTGTTGTATGCTTTCAATCTCGTTAACTGAACTTAAAAGTGAAGAGTTTTGACTAAAGGCAGAATTAACCCAACGCTTCCTCTTCATAACTTTGCCAATTTTTTAGGGAAAATAAAGCAGCACAGTATTATAATTTTAAAGCGACATGTGTGTTGTGTTTTTTTTTTTTTTTACATTTTATGGTACCATATGGCAAGGGCAAGAGAGGAGAAATGAGAGGGAGACAGGAAGGGCTTAAGCTATTGGTTGTAGAATTGATCTATTGCTTCTCGGCGGCTTGTTTTGCTGGTCTTTTCCGTTTGAATCTTGAACCAGCTAACCAACAATGGCTCTCTTCTTTGAAGAGACATTTTATGGTTTTAGATAAATTCAATTCCTTCGTTCAACTTACATCAAAGCTCAATAGATAGTCTCTCTAAGTCTTAGTTGTTTCTTAGAGCATTTGGCTGACTGCACAGATGGCTTAACACACTCGTATGATTGTGGAAATATTATAAAGCTTTTAGTGTGGGCTGGGACATATACCTATTAGATTGAGAGGCATATTCTTGAATGAATTGCTTATATGTTATAATCTTTCCCCCATGATGTGTTTATTTTACCAAGTCAAAAGGGTTAATGATTAAAAAACTTCTGCACATTTATTATTTCAAAAATAATGAAGAAGTGGCATAAGTGTCTCCTTGGTAATCAGGTCAAAAGAATAAATTGGTGATTTTGTTTATTATATTTCAGGATTATTTGTCTAAACCTGATTCACTGCTCGTGGAATGTTCTTGAACTTAGTATTTATAATCAATAAATTGCGTTTAATATATTACCAGCATTGTGAGTTCGGCTAGCCCCATGATAATGAGGGGACGATGTTGGACTAAGGTAATAAGTGGATTAACAATTGTACTTTTTTATGACTGGCCACCCTATGTGCTTAAATAACTATATGTCCCTGTGGACTATTACACATTTCTGCCTTCTTGTTAATCGCAATGCTGAGAAACATTAAACGTGGTAACAGTCAATAATTGAATGATTAGTGTATCCAACTCAATTAGAATCATTTTTCAAATTATTTGTTGCATTGAAATTTAGAAAACCCTATATGAATAAATCCATTTTACCTACCTTATACACATTAGGTAAATCAAATATCTTATTCCTTAACCCATGCGATAAAATATATCTATCTACAAATATTAATTTTTTATTCATTAAGTACATGCTTTTTTTTTTTTTTGTAGAATTATCACATATGTTGTCTTATCTTTCCCTTTGTCACTCATCTTGTGTGTGACCTTCTTTTGTAGCTTCCTCCTGGATTTATGGTCACAAACTTTTTTAAAAGGGCTCTGTTGTTTAATTTGAATAAGGAAAGGCGTTAGTTTTGCGTGTTGATCTGATGTAATTTTTTTCCCTGTTTCCTCTGTGGTTTCCTTTATATTTTGGAGGATTTTCTCTCTCCCTTTATCGCTTTCTCTCCTCATGAATTGTTCTTTTATCTATTTAAGGCTCTTACAATATAATTTGGGTATTTAATATTGTGGGGCAACTTATGATGGAAACATTTGTTTGCTTAGATCTTGAAAGCTCATTTAAAGTACACTGTGGAGTTTTGCAGGACTATCACGTTTTGACTTATCATCATACATCACGAACTGCAGATACCGCTAATATTTTAAATATGGAGGTGAATAGCATTAAAGATGCATTTGACCGTGTTACTAAGAAGCAAAAGTTATCTAGTTCTAAAATTCAAGAAGTGATTGATCTGATTAGCCAAGAAATTGAGAAAGCTTTGGACAAGATTCAGTCTGCCAGCAGTTCTGACTCTGTACTCGATCACAGTTCTGTCCTGAGTGAACTTCATACAAATTTACGTAATGCTGCTCCACTTACCCAACTGGAAGGTCCACAAAAGGAGCTTAATGTCGCACTCACCAAGTATGTGAAGATCCTTGAAAAATTCTTCAACCCTGATATATCAAAGGCCTATAGAAATATTGATTTTGATATGCACACACTAAATCAAATAATTGCAAGCCATTTCTATCATCAGGGTCTCTTTGATATCGGGGACCAATTTATAAGAGATGCTAGGGAGCAAGAAGCTGCTGCCGTTATGAAATCTCCATTCCAGAAAATGTTCCAAATACTCGAAGCAATGAGCAACCATGACTTAAATCCAGCTCTCAAATGGGCCTACACTGTTACTGACAAGCTCACACAAAAGGGTTCTACCCTTCTATTGAAACTTCATTCCATGAAATTTTTAGAAAAAGTTCGAAGTGGACGTAAAGATGAAGCTCTTTATTACGCTCGGACTAAGCTTGCACCTTTTGCTTCCACTCACATGGACGATGTCCAGAGGGTTGTGATCTGTATTCTATGGACTGGAAAGCTTGATCGGTGTCCATACCAAGACTTAGTGTCACCTAACTGGGACTGGCTGGTTGAGGATTTCAAAAGGGAGTTCTGCAATCTCTTGGGTCAGTCATACAAGAGCCCATTGGGTGTGACTGTGGAAGCAGGGATTCAGGCTTTGCCTCCTCTTCTTAAATTTCTGAGTGTCATGGCAGGGAAGAGGCAGGAATGGCAAACAATGACCCAACTGCCCGTACCGGTCACTTTGGATAGCGAATTCCAGTTCCATTCTATTTTTGTTTGCCCTGTGTCAAAGGAGCAGTCAACTGAGGATAACCCTCCTATGTTGATGTCTTGTGGCCATGTCCTTTGTAAGCAGTCAATCGCAAAGATGTCCAAGAACAACACAAAGTCGTTTAAGTGCCCATACTGCCCCTCTGATATTGACGCAGCACAATGCATGCAGTTATACTTCTGAGTTCTGATGTGAATGAACTGTATGAAAAATGACACACAAACACCCCCCCCCAAAAAAAAAAAAACTTCCTCTCGTGTATCAATAGAATCGTGTTGTAGGAAAGTTCCACTCTGAATCGGGGGCGAATTTCGTGATGGCATAAACCCACCAACGCCCTATTCTGATGTCTGTACTGTTAGTTTGACACGATAAATTCTTTTTTAGCTGCATCAAAAAGCAAGTTCGTCATTGTAACACTTTTATTTTTGTGTGTGTTGCCAAGACCTGTTTTCCTAACACTGTTGTAGCCTCAAATGAAGACTTCAAAAGTTGTATATCATCTTCGGTTCAAAGGCCTATCATCTGGTCTTAGCTCAGCTAGCTTGAAACGGTGACAACCATATGGAGTGTGTATGTTCCTTTGATTTGATGCCAACATTTGCATTTTTGCTTCTAGCCTGTTATCATGAATGATCCATCAAAGAATATTTTTTTCAAAGTTGAGCATGTTTTATTCAGCTTCTATATACACTACTGCTACCTCTGCCCTTAATATAAAATGAGTTGACTGATTTAGAGAAATTAAGGTAAATAACTTAATTATAGAATGTTACATAATATATCATATGTATGTGTATTATTATATTATATACTACTTCCAGTCCAAAATATAAGATCTAGTTGCATTTCTTAGATAATCTTAAAAAAGCTAATGATATTACTTTAAAGTATTTAAATGTGTCATTTTTTTATAATGTATAAATTAATATATAATATAATGATACACTACATATAATATGATTAAGTAACTTATTTAGCTTTCTTACTTATTTTCAAAAAAAAAAAGTCAATTGTGTCTTAAAATTATGATCAAAGGTATTATTAGTTTACGAGGTAAATTAGTTTAGAGAATAATGATAAATATTAAAAATGAGAGGCATTCAGGTAAAGTCTTTGTCATGATGCTCTTCTAGATTTAAGAATTTCAAACTTTAATCCCAGCATGTCATAAGAACAGGTACTATGCAAAGGTAAGGAGAGGAAGCTATTTATTTAATTTAGAATGATTAACCTTTATTGATCTAACTTCTAACTATACTAAACTCAAGATATGTACTCCTGCTATGAAATAACGTTTCTAAATCACTATAAAGACAATTTATAATAATACGAGAGTCAATTGACTACTTTGAAATAATTAAGGAATCTAAATAAACTACATAATTCTACATTAAAAAAATAAATAAATTACTTAATAAGAGCATATGTAACATAATCTCTTTTAAATATTTAATTTATCATTAGATTATATTTCAATTTATTAGTCAAGCAAATAAGTTTAGTAAAAATGATAAACATAAATATTTTAAATTGATTTACTTAACTTTCTTAATCTCCTCAAATCTGTTGACTGAATCTTATGTTAATGGTACAAAGTAAAAGTAAAAAGAAAATTACAATTAAAACTCAGCTATATAAGAATTTGGCGAATGATTGAATCACTCTTTGGATACTTTCTCTTTTGGGCCCTGGCCCATATGCCAGGGAAAAAACTAACGGTTCTGTTTTTTTGTTGAAAACTAACGGTTCTCTACTTATTTGTTATTTCTGAGGAAAGCTGAGACAACGGTTCTTTCCTAAATTGTGCCAGCTCATTGAAGGATCATAATCATGAAATAAAATATTAACCGACTATAATAAACTAACCTAAAGCCTATATATATATATATTGTAACAACTCTTAACTATTGTACTCTTCATAGGTAATGAGGAAAGGTTTTAATTAGAGACACAAGTATTATCGGTTCAAGGTTACAAAAAGAATCAAACATGTAACCTCACTTGTAGAGAAATGTTTATGTCACTAAGTATGGACAAAGAAGTTATCTTTTAAATGTATAAATATGCAAGAAAACTTACTGTTCTCAGTGAGATCAGAAGAGATAAGTACTGATGGGTTAAAAAAATATCAACTCCCAAAAAAAACAAAACACTAATCCGCAAATTTGCATGATGGTCCCCTTGGCGTCCTCGTGGCGAAACATTTATGCTTAGAAGTATAAGCAAAGACTGAACCTTTATTGGGATTTACATATTAAAAAATGAATAAAGAAGTAAAAAGGTTCTTAGAGATGCACAAATGGAAAGTAGCAAGAAAAGGAGACCACTCATGAACAGCACTTAACAGTGCTCCAAAAGTTTTGCGCAATTTAAGGACATCTCTAGGAGGCAAAAAAAACCAAAAGTGAAGGACACAAACACAACAGACCCAAAAGATAAATATTATGAGACTTTTAAATGGGACCTCTATCTTTGCTTAAAGTCTCATGTCATTCATTCATATTCCCTTTCACGCAGATTTAGGCTTCATATCACACACCCTATCCTCTTTCTTGACTCAAAAGTCATGAAAGATCTTCATTTCTATTGTCTTGTTTTGTTCCACTTAAATGATGTTTACTTTACTTGTTGACCACCCGTCTTTAATTGAACTCCTTGGTTTTCAATGGTTTTAGTGGTCTTTTGCTTGAGTGATCTTCATTTGTATTGATTTGGTCTGTGTTTGAATCTAACTGGGCACCAATTTACTAGTTTTCTGATTTAACCAGCCAGCTTGGTCTAATTTTTTTCAGTCTTAATATTACTGTTCACTTAAGCTGTTGATATTTGTTTTTCAATTTAACAATCTAGTTTTCAATTGATTTTACAGTTTTTTTACTGATCCATATTTTGAATAGGTACCAATTCGCCTATTTTTCAACTGAACGAGTTAGTATGGATTGTTATTTTCTTAATCAATGGTGTTAATTTATTTTACCTAACAATGGCGTGATCAACCAAGCATTTAAGGTGGAAGAAATGGTCCTAAATATCTTAAGCAGTAAAAGAAGAGAGATGTTTAAGTGGAGAATTTAATTTAAGTGGTCCGTGACAATAAAGGGAAGGCTAAATAATGTTTTTGGAGGGGTAAGTGTATAGGATAAGAGGAAAGGTCGTAGGGATAAGGATATGGATTGATGTTGATGAGATAAAAAAAATTTAATTAATAATACATAAATACTATTTTCGGTTTTAATTATAAGTCTTAGTTGATTTTAAAAAAAAAAAGTTAAATAAGTAAAATAAATTATATCATATGTTGTGTTTTATTATATATTATATATTAGTTTATAAGTCAAACAAAATATTTAAAAAGAATGATAAATTTTAATACTTTAAAGTAATATAATTATCTCTCTTAAATCTTTTTAAAAAATTAACTAAATTTTATAATTAAAATCAATAATAATAATTTATAGCTTGAAAGGAAAGAAGAGATCATATTCAAAGATTACGCACACACTATACACTATCTTAGCTATAGCTATAGTGTGTGTAATGTGTGCTGCAATAATGATTGTTTGGATATTAAGAAAATGAGTGGGTCCAATTATTCACCCCATTAGCTGCCCTTTATCTAATCCTACCAAATCCATCACATCCTTCATCCTTCATCCTTTATCCTATTCATGGATCTTCTGTGGATGTTTGGATTAGCCTGTGGATAATTGATCTTGTGCTGTATATAAGTTATTAAAAAAAAATTTTTTTTTTTTTTTTAGTTTTAGATATTACGTTTTTTCATCACCCTTTTTTGGATTAACTGGTATGTGATGTTTTTTCTTAATCCTACTATCAGGTATCCAAATAGCCCGCTAATCTTGTTAAACAAGGTGAAATTTTAAAGATATAAGTTAAATTAGTTAAGAGAGGTTATAGTGAAGGAAAATTATAAATTTAGGAATCAATGTGGTGTTTAATTATAATTAAGGGAGTATTAACATGAGTAATTTAAGAAAGAATGGTTAAATATGAGAGAGAGGATAGATATGGGCCTTATATTTAAGATTAAATCAAATTTTTAATGAATTAAGACAAAAACACAAGGCGGCGATACAATAGCATGATAGGAATGAGACATAAGAGAATATTGAAATGGAGAGGGACAGAGAACATGAACATGCATGCACCTTATCCACAATCACTTGGATTTCAATTCTTGAATAGTCTCACTCTCTCTCTCTCTCTCTCTCTCTCATCATAATGTACTTGCTTGCCATTGCCAATTTGCAAAGACCGGACATTTTGGAGTTATTGTTTGGCACCAATACCGTGGAAAGGAAAGCACTCAGCACAAGACCACATTGAAAAGAGAAGAGATATTAAGAAAAGAAGGGGAAAGGGCTTTTGTTTTACTGATGATAGTGTCAGAAAATCTCACATGTCTTGTATTGTATTCACTTCCACTCCACTCCACTTGGCCTTATCCTTTGTCTCATTCCCCACTCAAAATCACATCTCAACTTACATATTTGAAATTATCCTACCCTTTTATATTAGCCTAATGGTGTGAAAATTAACTTGTCTTTAAAAGTAAAAGTGGGTGAACTTGTTGTACATATAAGCTCCGGTCGATGTGCATTGGGTATGTAGGTGGCGGTGGAGTGTGATATTCCTTATCGGTTATAGGAAACCTTATAAATAATAAGAGTCTAGATTAGATAGCTCACCCTCTTGACGCGTTTTGAATACTGTGAGGAACTACGGAGCCCCCAAAACAGACAATATCAAGAGAGCGATAGAATGTCACATCTTTTTAATTTAAGGAAAAAAAAAATCTAGGATTCCAACCTTAGAATAAGTTTCCTATTCAGTAGAAACAAGCCATTTCCAAAACTTTCTACCCCTGGCTGGCTGCTTTGAATCCTGTACAAAGAAACGTACCACTGTTATTATTATTATTATACAGTACCCACATTTTATCTTTATTCATTCGCTCTCCACTCTCCATGAACCTTTCAATCCATATCATTATTTGCTTGCAAAGATAAATGTTAGTAATAAAGTTTTTGGTACTATCGATGATCATTAAACTTCCAAGGCGCCTAAGACAGGAAGGACTGAAGAGTCACAAGATAAAAGATACCAGCTTTTGGGGCCCTTTCTTTTTTTTAATTTGCAGAAAAGGGCCTGCCCGTCAGGTATTGTTTGTCGTTTTATGGGCCTGCCTCACGACTGGGCCATGTTACTTTTGTATTTTTATTCCTTAAAAAAATTATATTTTTCTATTCATTACTTCTTCTCTTTTTTTTTTTTTTGTCTATTTACTACAAAATTATTTTTAAAACAAAATGAAAGAAAATTACAAACTAAAATCTGGCGTTCTCGAAGCCATGTAAATCGCTGACTCGGTTCAAAGACTTCCTCATGATGGCCACTTTTGCCAGTCTCTCGGCGGCTCTCCAAGCTGATGTCGGCGTGTTTGGTTCAGCTTTCTCCTCAGCGGCGCGGCTCGTCACTTTCTGGCGTTGGCTCTGCTGAAGCTGTTGCTGCCTGCGCCGCTGCAGCTCGGCTTGCTCGGCTTCCAACCACCGCAAATACTCACCAGCCGATTTTGTGCTCGACTGCATCAGCAAGGCGCGAGCCGATGTGAGCAAGTAATGAGCTCCGGAAAGATCACTGTGCTCGGCGAGCCGTCTGGATTCGGCTACTCCTCGAGCCGTGACGTGGAGGTTCCTCAACCGTTCGATTTTAGGGTCTGATGAACGAACGGCGTGTGGTCGAGGTATGACCAGCGCGTGGTCTTTGGAGGTTACTATCTCTTCGGTGGATGGGTCCCGATAGGATGACCGTACGGACAGAACGTGGTGGGACCCGGCGGAAGCGGCGGGCACTTTCAGCTCCACCAGCAGTTCTCTCTCTTCCTCGGCGTAGAGATCACCGAGTCGGACGTTGCCCGCACCGAGAGCCGTTGGTCGACCAGATAGAGAATATACGGCGGCGATCTCCACTGGGACGGAGCGGGACACAATTCCTAATTGAAGCTTCAAATCTTCAGCTACAACGCTGAGCAAACCGGCCATGCGCTTGGCAAGCGCGTCATCGGGCTGCGCGTGACCACGAGCGCCGCTGCCTTGGAGTTTCACGGAGTGGACTGGGATTTCCAAGTGAGAGAAGCGGGAAGAAGAGATCAGTGATGACTTCTGATTGGAGGATGCGGCATTGACGAACCGGTCGCCCTGACCGTGCGAGAGGAGGATGACGCTGGTGAAAGGGTTTTTCTCGCGTCGATCTTCGATCACTTTCGAAGCTTTTTTCAGTGCGTCGTTCGTCACAGAAACTTCTTCACGAGTTTGATCAATTATGGTTAATGCGTCCAGGATCCGACGCGCCGATCTCTGGCCACTGCTGGTCATTCTCCGTAATGGCAAAATCCTCTTGGAGCCCGACGAGAAGGCAATAATTGAGAGACGATCAGTGGACCCAAGCGAGGAAATCACTACTCGCATTGAACGTTTCATCATGTGAAGCTTTTGACCGGCCATAGACCCACCCACGTCCAGAACTGTCACCAGGTCTATTGGAGTTCGACGCGCCACCGACTTCGATGGCGGAGCCTTCACCTTTAACACAACTACGTAGGTTTCATAGTTCCTATTTGCAGCCACAATAGCAGCCTCCGGTAATAAGCACGCTTCAAGAGTTCTGATTCTGGGCGATGATAGAGGAGGACCAACTGGGGAGACATTGAATCCTTGGAACTCCATCGATTCTTCTTCTTGGTCTTCATCGTTTTCATCAGATTCGGGTATGGGATTGAAGCGAGCAACGGAAGTGGGAGACATTAGAGGCTCATCATCATTATAGACTTTCAATGGCCGAGTTTTGATATCCCGTGCGAGGTTGTATGCTCTGTTTTCGTTGGCAACTTCATCTTTCTTCAGCTGCTTGTCGGTGCAGATAGCCAACACTGGAAGTTCCTTCCAATTTGCGTTGCAGACAGGGCAGATATGGATAAGTTGCTTTTTAACATGAGCAGCTATGCAAGGAAAGTGAAAGGTGTGAGAGCATTCGGCTGTGAAAATTGCTGTTCCTTGCCCAGTTTTCACGCTCTGCGCACAGATTCCACATCTACTCTGCAGAATTGAAAAGGTTCAATAGTTAGAGAAAAGTAAGAATCATTAGAGTAGGCATCAATGACAGGATTTCACTGTACAGATTGTGAAAACGAATCAAATCAAACATCAGACATGGAGAATAAAGTCAGAGTATCATCAACTTACTCTGGATAATCGTAAGCTGGCTCTGAGAAGCGAGAAACTGGAAGGTGACTTAGGTGAAGTTGGATTGGAAAGCTGAAGAAGCGTGGGACTGTTTTGCCTCTTGGGTGTCTTAGCATTACTGCATTGGAGTTTAGGGCTATTGGGAACGGAAGAAGTGGAAGTGGCGGTTGCCACCGTGGTCCGGCACCGGAGGGTGGGACTAGGCACCGGCTGAGACTGTGAGCGTGGGGTTGAAGGATTGGAGAAAAAAGCAAACTTGTTGCTGATTTTGGGACTCTGGTTTGTGATATTGTTGTCACAATGCTGCTTCTTCTCTGTTAAAACCTTGGACTCTCTGTCTTTGGGAATGGATGTACAGAACGCCCTTCTCCACCCAGCAACCATCCTCATAAAAATTCAATCTCAAAATCTGTAAGGAATTGACTCGTTGATGATCTGTTTCTTGTTGTTTACAGAAGCTTTTTTCCTTCCCTTTGCAGGAGGAAGTGATTAGAAAGGCGAAAGAGATATATTAGGTTCTGAGGGCATTATACATGTATATATCTCTCTCTCGCTCTCTCTCTCTCTCTCTTCCCCCCTTCTTTTCATCTCTCATCTCTCATCTCTCATCTCTTGTGAGCCCAGTCACCTTCTATTTATCTATTGCTTGAAGTTGGCCTATTTGCCAGTATATATCTTTTGTGAGCCCCCCAAAAAACCTCCACCCAATGGAAAGCCTTCCTGTTGCTTCTAAATTGAAAATGGCCCCTCTCTCCTCCTCCTTCCTCTTTATGTTACCACTTACTATCATATCCATGTAATATAACAGAGTCACTGAGAGAGGCCTTTACACAAAAATGGAAATATTATTAAATGGGTAAAGTTAAAGTGTCTGCTTTTGATCCAAAAAAAAAAACGTGTCTGCTTTTGAAGAAAATTTTATACACCGGCGGTTCATTCATTCTTTTTTCAGTGTTAAGGGCTAAAAATGTCCATAAATTTTTCCCAAACATCCAATACTATAAACTTTTTTAGAGTGTAAAAGTATGTATAAATTTTTAAAAATAGGACAAAAATGTCACAACCATTAATTTATCCAAACGATATTATTTTTTGAGTTAGTGGAACCTATAACTTTATTTTTTTAATAAGGTTAAAGGGCAAAAATGCCCATAAGCTTTTTTTATATGGGTATCCAACACCATAAATTTTTGTGGGTATAAAAGTGCCTATAAAATTAATTATCTATATTAACAATTACAATTTCTATATTAACAACCCGTACTAGCGTCAGAGCTGCAGTGATCGACCACAGGTAAGGTCACCGTCTATACGGCGACATCGTCACCTCCTGCCATAGATACCAGAGTTCCAGCGACTAGCAAGGCTTAGGAACTTTTTTATTAAAATAAATCTAAGAGTATTTAGTTAATTTCCCAAAATTTTTAAGATTATAAAAATTAAATATGAGTAAAAAATTTCAGATTCCTACTTAACGACTCATTTAAAATTTTTACATTCGGCACATTGAATTATATCTTTTACATTTCTTTAGTATTATGTTGGGATTTTCCTTAATTTTTTTTCATCGGCATTAATTTACTAGTTACCTACCATCTCATTCCTAGGAATGAAAGTGTGGTATTATAATTGAATAATATAAAGGTGAAATAACATCAACTAAAAGTTTATAAGCACTTTTACACTCTACGTAAGTTTATAGTGCTAGATATAAATATAAAAAAAATTCATAGACATTTTTGTCCATATAAAAAATAAAGTTGTAGGTCTTACTAACTTAAAAAGTAACATTGTTTGGATAAGCTAACAGTTGAAACATTTTTACCTCATTTTTAAATATTTATAGGCACTTTTATACCCATAAAAATTAATAGTGTTAGATGCGCATATAAAAGAAATTGATGACATTTTTGCCTAAAACCCTTTTTGTTATCCAAGATTTTTCTTGAACTTAGAAAACAAATTCCATAATTTTGTAATCTGTATGCTTATTTTTTTGTCCTACTAAAGAACAGATTTTTGGTAACCGACAGATGGAGGTTACCGATTGCCATAATAAGTCAACGAGGGAGGTTAGCCTTTGGAACTGCGCATCAGTGTCCCACCACCTCCGTCTCTGGTTTTTTTGCAGGGGAGGGAGCTTCGTTTTCATTCTTAAGTTTTATTGTGATTCCTGATTCATCCCTTTCACCTTAAACATCATCATCAGTTCTTTTCGGTTACTTTTTCCTCTGTATTGGATTCTCTCTTTTAATTTATTTTTGCGAGTCTCTTACTGGTACTAGCTACATACTCACCTGCGTGAATTGCTGTGACTAGGTGAGGGCTTCAATTACCTGTGCAGTTCTGTCCCTACCCTCCATTAAGTAGCTGAACCACCTTTGATCTCTGGTTTGTTCGTATGGCGGGGCCCACCTCTTTTGTGTTGTGTTGTGAGTGTTACAGTGTTGGTGTTGTGGTGTAGCTTTGGGAAATTGTGTTGTTGGAGATGGAGACCAGTCCTTCTCTGACTCTGCTGCTGCTGTAACGGTGAAAAATGGGGTATTTCAATTCAACTCTGTTGTTCTGTACTCTGTACCCTCATTAATTACCCTGCAATTATTATTATTATGAATTTTACTGCTCCCTTGTATTGAATTGAATTAAATAAAGAATAACGGCCTCCTGTTTCTTTATTTTTCTTTATATTATTGTTGTCGTTGTTGTACAATGTACATCGATCCCAAAACTAACTCAATTATTAATACCACTATTAAGTTGACCCTCCCCCAGTTTTAAATAAATTTCCGAAAAATAATTGCCCAATATTTTTCGTGATTCATAATTCACTGTTCACCACCCCACATTGATTGCTTGTTTTCTCAGCATCACATCTTTAAATTTGCCAATTGGGGACACGTTTTCATGGCCACCATATAGAAGTAAGGAAAATAAGGGTTTTTTTTATTTAAATATGAAAAACGGTAGAAAATTTTATCAAAATGCTATAAATAAAAAAATATTGGGAAAAGTGCATTAAAGTCCCAAATAAAAGAATTTATGTTAAAAAGACTCCAAGATAAGAAAATACTGTTGTCAGATCCCTAATATAAAAAAATATTATTGTAAAATCTTAATTAACAACCTCGAAATTATTAATGGCGCACATGGGATTATTAATGACAACCTCCTTGAGGTTGTCATTAACAACCATATGGGCGCCATTAACAACTCTAAAATATGATAGTAATTTATTTCTATTTCAGAACCATTTTAATATATATTCCTTTATTTGATATAAATGCAATTTTTCTAAAAATATTTATCACAATACTATATTTAAAATCATTTTAGTGAACGTTCTCATGAGGGACGAGTTGCTCAACAACAGAAGAGAGTAAGTAAGAAATCGTTTACGTTGTGAACGAGATTTGCAGAGCCATCCCATCAAACATATGAAGTATTTAAAATGTTTTAACTTTTTTATATATATCTCCCTAAAGTTTAATTATTATTATTTTTAGGTAGAGTTATTATTTCACAAGATCCAAACATCTTGAAACGCGTAGATAATTTTTAATATCTATAAATATGGAGCATATATGTGTAACAATTTATAATATTTTAATAATGAAACATCAAACGTATATTTTTTAAGTATATATTTTTCTCTATCAAAATATCATATGATCGGAATTTTTAAAGAAAAATTATAATTTATATTGGTTATTAACCAATTTCATTAGAAAAAGGTTCCTCACTTCCTCAATTAAAAGTACTATATGGAGACTATAACGTGTAATCTATATGAAAATGTATTCTATACAAATCATAAACAAACATAATAATTAAACTGTAGGGAGAAACATTTAAAAAAGTTAAAATATTTTACATATTTAATATTTTTGATAGGACGTCTCTACAAATTGCAAAAATCGTTCATGTGAACGATTTTTTACTCTATCTCTCTTATTATTGAGCAACTCATTTCTCAGAAATCATTTACTTAAATAATGATTTTAAGTACAGTATTGTAATAAATACTTTTTCATTTGTAACATTTTGATAATATGTTTGTGCTGCTTACTTATCAATTGTGATTGA
Organism: Acacia concinna; assembly: GCA_037177275.1. NCBI lineage: Eukaryota > Viridiplantae > Streptophyta > Magnoliopsida > Fabales > Fabaceae > Acacia > Acacia concinna. Next base: position 11,294,448 of record JBAGKO010000004.1, on the reverse strand, counting down.
ATCATTTTCATTTAGGACTCGTGATAATTCTCCCTAAAATTTATCATACTCTATTTAAAATTCACTTACAGCAAATTTTACACACATAAAAAAAAAATTAAACTTTATTCTACATCAATGAAAGTAATAATGAAATGATGGTAAAACTATACATTAATATATAAAAGATTGATAATGTGACTTGTAACTCTGCCAAATAAATTTAAGTGAGTCTCAATTCTTTAAAAAGAAGTCATACATTGGGATCAAAGCTGTCTCACAAATCAAAGCTAAGAAGAAAAAATATGTGCCAGTACTTAGCGAAGTTATTATAATTAGATATGAAAAGAGGAAAAAGAAGTCCAATGTTCCCATATGGCCTGAAGTAATGAGGCAAACACGTGGGTGAGGAATGTGAATGGGAGGCAATGGACGATTATTAAGACAAGTGTCACTAATACAAAAACAAACAAAAAAAGATTAAATTAATTAAATGAATTTAAGCCAATGATTAAAGTGGGAAAACTAAAGGGAAGCCCCAAATGGCAATTGGTGGCTTCCTTCAAAAACGTGAAAAAGTGTATTATCTTGAAATGAGAGACTCTCTCTCTGAGGTCTGAGGTCTCAGGTCTCAGGTCTCAGGTGAGGTTCCTTTATTTATTGAATAAAACTCATTCCAAGAAATTGCCGACTTGCTTGTGCTCGTTAAAAGCCCAGCCTATATAAAACTCTCATCTCTCTTCTTTCGTCACTACCTACACTCTTTAACTTCTTTTTTCTGTTTCTTACTTAAAATGCACCTAAAGTGCCTCCACACGGGTTAAAGTATTCTTATTATAATATATATATATGGGTGTGTCATTTCCTCGTCTGCTTCTTCTTTAACTTTGCAAACAATCCGACCTGTTAGTAGATCTGACCTACTTGTTCGTAATTCCAAGTTATATTCATTATTTATTTCTTATGTCAGTGTGGTATGTAATGACTAATGAGATTAAAACAAAAAACAAAATACTTGCTTATAGAGGGTCAACGATTTGACCGATTCATCTCTGTGAATATTGGATTTTTTTTTTGGGGGGTTGTTTTTTAATTCACCGCAATTGTTCCCGAAGGCATAAAAAATCCGATCGGTCAACGTATTGATTACCACATAAGTTTAGAGTTTAACTAGGTTGGACCGGTCATATTAGAATATTATAATTTAATTGATAATAATAAAATAATATTATATATATGCATAAAAAGTAATAAACATACAAGTATAAATTATAATAATAAAATAGGTGATAGTATAATAATATTTTTTTTAAATTTTCATAAATAAATGGATAGTATTCTTTTTTATAAATAAAAACTACATTAACCGATTCGACCAGCCAGTTTTTCTAGTTCAATCAGTCGTTGACCAATTTTTTTCTCGACCGGACTAAGGGCCAGTCTAGTCCAGTTTTTTGTTCATTACATTTTACCCATGGAGGGGGGGGGATCTTACTCAAGTACCAATGACTAGGAAAAATATCAAAATGGTTTTATTGTATATTCATATATTAAAAGAAATCGTTAGGACCTCAATGATATAGATTTTAAATGTGAAAATATTTTATTGACAATTGTATATGATTATATTAATAAGTTAAAGAGCCGTCACTGACAATCTCTTATATGTTAACTAAAATAGTTCTCATTGATAAGTATATGTAACTATATTAATAAATATAGAACAGTCATAAGTCATAGAGCAGTTATTGACAACTTTATCTATGTTAACCAAACTAACAACCCTTGACAAATGTGTGTCACTATGCTGACAAGTCAAAAAATAGCCACTGACAAGCCTATTTATGTTAATAAAAACAATTTTTGCTAACAAATGTATTTGATTATATTGACAAATTATAACGTGATCATTGAATTAGTCAATATATGTCAATAAGATAATTAGAGACTTTTGTATAGAAGAATTTACATTAAGACCTTTTTCTTTAGAGAAAAGCTACAATGAGATTCTTTTTTGGTTATTGAAACCTAAGTGAGATTTACCCAAAAAAAATGGGAGAAGGACGCTGAAAAATGAATGTAAAGAAAAATTGTAACAAATTTTATATTGTACATGCTAAATTTAAAGTCAATCATTCACACTAAAATTGTAACAAAAATATTCATTATCCATTATAAATTATGATTTAATATATCACTAAAGAAAGACATAAAAAAACAAATAAAAATAAAACACCATTGTTGTGGATTACTGAAAAAGTGTTTTTTTTTTCCTTTTGAGAAATACTTTGACCAGTTTTCCATTAATTTTGATCAATTTGTCTATTGGTGTTGACCAGCTTTCCATCTATTTACTATTGGCCAATTTTGGGTGCCTGGGCTAATCTAACTAGTTGAATTTGCGTACTTAACAGTTTTTTAGAAAAATGTTATATATATGAAGGTGCAATTTTTGCAAACAATTATATAGCAGTTTTTTTTTCTTGGCAAGAAATTATGAGACAATTGTTAAAAACAATCATTATATATATAGACAAAATATTTAACAATGGTATAAAAAATCATTATATAAGTGTATGGTTTTTTTTAAAAGAATGTATATAATATATGATGATTATATGTAAACAATTGTCATATATGTTGTTTGAAAAAACCCTATAGACCCCCATTTTTTTACATTTGAAATTTTATAAACTTACAGAATACTCGATTATTCACTTTGGATGAATGTTTTTTAGCTCTTCCTCTACCAATTTTCTCTTATTCATTGTTTGTCATTGTGGATTGAGGGTTGTGACTACTGTTCATATTCTCCTCCTCCTCCTCCATTGTTATTTACTTCATGGTTTTATATTTTGGGGTTTATGGGTAGCTCTTTACTCGTTTCTTGCTAAAATTGAGTTTATTCTAGTTTTTTGGACATTGAGTTAGGTAAAGAGTATATTAAGTATGATGTTAGAGTGCTTTTGTATTGATATATATGATTTTGCCAATGATTTTAAGTGTCTATTGTTATAAAAGTTGTTAACTGTCAGTATTGATGAATGGGTGGAGAGAATATGAAGATTGTTGAGTACATGATTTTAATTAAGTTTTTATTGTTATTAAAGTTGTTAGTTGTTATTATCAATGGTTTTTATATCAATTGTCATATATTATATTTATGATGGTTGTATTTGAAAAGCTGTCATATATATTAAAAAATATATGGCAATAGTTTGAAAATAACTATTATATATTTAAACATATGAACAACTATCATATATATATATATATATATATATATATAACACATTAAAATTTACGACGGTCGAAAACCATTATAGATGATAAAAAATAATCGTTATATGTAAATAATTTTATAGTAGTGTGGTTTGATCCGATTCTAACAACTTTGTTTAAAATGCCCTCAGTTCATTATATGTCAAATTTACCGGCCTATACATTAAGCATGCAAGAAAGATATAGTTAAATGGATATTAGCTCATTATACATATTCAAAAATGTGTATTTTTTTTTTGTCAAAACCGACATTGTTAAAATTAAAGTTAATGGCAACTTATATTTTAGATCAATGGAAACTCAGGGAGAAAGACCTACATTATGAACAAAGTGAACTTGTTTATCCTAAACACACGTCTGATACACAAAAAGTTTGCTTGACCCCATCAATTTTGTTCAAATCTCATTTTTAAAATAGAATCAATTATATTTAATAAAAAGTACATTTAAAAAGATAGAAATGTTTTAAGAACATACATCAAACAATAGCCTTCGTCGATACAAAATTACAAGTAACATGTGTAACAATAAACAGTATGGAAGCCTTAGATCTTTTGAGCAAATATATATATATCGTATGGATGCAATTAATTAAAGGTGCTAGGTGTATGCATATGTATGTATATCGATATTAAAGTGAAGATGGACTCTATCATTTTCTCAATCAATATGTCGTTACATTATTGAAATATACACACACGTAACAAACAAACAGCTAGCTTTGTCTTGAAGCAGAGAGCACACAAAATGAAACTGTTGGCCCATTAAAGTTTTGCTTATTATTATTATTATTATTGCTGCCTAAAACCACAAAAGGCAGCAACCTCACCATTAATAAAAGACGGAGATATGAGTAGAGCGTTGAGCCAATCAAAATTAGGTATAAATTAATTAATTAAAGAATTTAATTTGATTAAAGGTTCGAGGCTTTGAGCAAAAATAATGAATTGCTCCAAAAATTTGGTGCAGCATCATGGGTGTGAGAATGACTTTGGTGATGATAATTAATGAAGCATCATGCAGGGTCGGACCATATTGAGGTGTCTTTCAATTAATTATTATTCCATTTCCATTCACTTTTTCTTTTAAATTTTTATTTTAAGAATAATAAATTAAAGGAATGTTCATATCATTACATCAAAAGTCTTGGCCTCTTCTCATAATTATTTGCGTATTGTTATACCAACTCCAACCACTCGTGTGTGTGTGTGTACGTGAGATATGATTTAATATATGTGTGTATGATGATTTGTCCGACTTAAATACAGTGAAAAGTATTAAGAGTTTCTTTTTTAAAAACATATATATATATATATATATATATTTATATAATTAGTTGGATAAAAGTCCCCGTAAAAAGATTAATCAAGGAATTAGAGCTTGAGTATAATATCATGAAGAGGCTATTTGTATTTTCAAAGCTCGGCCGAATGGGAGTTTCTAAAAGAAAAAGAAGACAACTAATTTTTCACTTTGTTGCGCACAAGTGAATTTTAGTTTCTAAATTTTTCATAATGATGTGGGTAATAGTATTTATAAGATATAATTGAAGTTTTGGCAGGACCAAGGTGTCACCATCTTGGTAAGGAAACTCATCTTTACTTAATTTAAAATTATTAGGGTTTCTATCGAATAAAGTAGAGAAGCGGGCTACAAAATACAACTATGCTCATTCTTTAAATTTGGTATCGAGAAATAATGGCCTTCCGCTAACTGACCTTGCCTGTAAACAGCACTATCTTCGATCCAGTATACTTCTTTGTATTGGTTTTTAGTTATGGTATTACTCATACAACTGGAAATTGGCCAGAGTATTAGAGTATACCGTTTAGTTCCTCAATTTGGTGGATGCCTTGATTTGGCCATTGGTTTGGGTTGATGGTATAGTTGCATATGGAATTGTTTATGTTTGTACTTGTAAACTTTCTTTTAAGTTTGTGTCCTATGCATGGTTAACTTTCAGTACTTTATTTTCATATGATATAATTTGTCCTTTTATTTTTGAAAAGTTAGCAAAACTTTCAACCAATTGAATTACAAGTTGATCGTTTTAGTGGTACTAAAATGATTTATTTGAACATATAAATTATTAACTTTTGGACTGAAAGTAGTAGTTAAAATGAGCATACAAAAATTTAGAAGTGATTTTGCGAAATAAATATATGAAAAAAATTGTATTGCTAATAGTAAAAATGTATTATTAAAAGTATAAGTGCTTGTTTGAATAGCAAAAACAAAAAAAACCTTTATAGGGCAAAAAGTCCTTCTGAAAAAAATATACTTAAACACTCTTATTTTTCATAAAAGTCATTTTACCCTAAACCAACTTTTTTTCTTCTAAAACCAACTTTTTAAAAACTACTTTTTTACTTTTCTCTTTCTTAAATTTTCCACTTTTCTCTTTACTCTTTTCTTAAAATTTCTACTACCCAAAACCAACTTTCTTCATTTTCTACTTTTCTCCTTCCTCTTTCCTTAAAATTTCTACTACCCAAAACCAACTTTATTTATTTTCCACTTTTCTCCTTCCTCTTTCCATTTTACCATCTTATAATATGGACTAATATTGCAATTTTAATTTTATTATCCAATTTATTTAAATTACATGTAAGGGTTGTGATGTGATATAAATTATTTTTACATTAATCCATATTATAAGATGATAAAATGGAAAAATGAAAAAAGTTGGTTTGGAAAAGTTATAAAAAGTAGATTTTGAAAAAAGTTGGTTTTAGAGGAAAAAATTTGGTTTGGGATTAAAATGACTTTTGAAAAAAATATGTATCTTTGGATGTTTTTTCTTTAAAAGTTGGTCTGAGGTTAAAATGGCTTTTGCAAAAATGGGTGTTTTTTCTTCAAAAGTTTGTTTGAGATTAAAATAGCTTTTACAAAAAAATAGGTGTGTTTGGATTTTTTTCTTCAAAATGGCTTTTATATTTTTTTCCGCATAATATATTACACTACAATTTTTGTAATAAATATACGTTGACCTAATTTTTATCATCTTCTAATATGGACTAATGTTGTAATTTTAATTTTTTTAATCTAATTTACATGTTTTGGTATTTATTATGCAATTTTATTGTAAAAATAATTTATATCACATCACAATTCTTATATGTAATTATTATAAAAGTTAATATCCTTTTTTGTCATTTCACTATAGAAAAAGTTATTCTAGTAGCATTTATCCAAACATTCTCAATTTTTCAAAACTAACTTTTTCATAAAAACTATTCTCAAAAAGTCATTCTAAAAAAGCTATTCTGCATCAAAAGTCATTTTCAAAAGCTCTATCTAAACAGGCTCTTAATCATTCTGATGAGCACCCAAACTTGTTTGTCGTATGCCATCTTTTATTTTTTTGGTAAATAAAAAGGGTTTAGGGGACTTGCCTCTTAGGACTTAGTAGGGCCAACGAGCCGGGGATGCCTCTATATCTCTCACCAACAAGATTCTCAACCATATTGTAGGGTTACTTATGAGTCAACCTGTTAGGGGCTGTTTGTAAGAAAGTAACTTAAAGTAAAGTAATTATCGAAAAAAATGTGTTTGGCTGTGGTAACTTATATAAATAATTTTTTAAAAAAATTAACTTATTTTTATAAGTTATTTTTAATGACTTATTGAAAAAAGTTATTTTTCATACTTTTAATAAGTTATTTTTTTACCATAATCCAAATACAAAACACTCCTTCTACCTCAATAAATTACTTCTTCTACACCTAATCTAAACACAAATAACTTTTGAGAAATATATTTTATTTTTTAGAAGTTACTCTCATAAGTTACTTTTACCACCCCTAATCTAAACAGCCCCTTAGTTATAGGAGAATAGAGAGATCTACTCCTACTATCTTATAACTATAACAGGATAATAAAGATCTATACTCCAATTATTTTATTTAGGAGTTTTAAATTCGGGACCGAGATTGGGATTACCTGATCCCAAAAAAAAATCAGGATGCAAACTCACATCTCGGTCTCGGTACCAAGATAGGACTGGGAATCCTTAATTTCTTTTTAAAAAAATTAATTTAAAAATATCTATATTAATTAAATTCTTTATATTGTACTTGTTAAAGTGATCATTTAATAACTAATAAAGTTATAATAATTACGCAAATTAATACTTGAGTTTAGGAATAACGTTTATAATAATAATAATAATCTTCTTCTTCATTATTATCTTTATACGATAAAGAGTTAGGATTAGTATCACTATATCTGTAATTTAACTCCAACAAAAAATAAAATACACATATTTTAAAATGATAACTTAATTTATAGGGGTGATAATACAAAAATAAAAAGATAAATTAATTTATGAAGTAAACAAATTAAAAAAAACAGGTTAGGGATTAGGACAGGGATCTCAAAGGTGATCTCGATCCTGTATGAGACAGGAAATTCTCAAGATTAAAATGTTCGAGACCGGGATCATTTGAACACCTATAATTTCACTTCTCTTGTCTTTAATACAAAACATGTTACTTCTTTAAGGTGCGTTTGGTTCAAAAAAATAAAAAAGAGGTTATGTGAAGTTCAATAAAGTTAAGTTATGGGAGATTAAGAACTTGTTTGGTTAAAAAAGAGTGGAGGTTATATTAGAGAAGTACTAGTAGTTATGAAATATTAAAAAAATAGTCAAAGGCAATTTGATAAGGTTGAGATTCAAATTTTTACTCATAGAGGAAAAACCTTAAATTTGGATGTTTGAGAAATAAGTAGAGTTGAGAAAACGGGCCGGGCTGGCCTTGTACGAGCTCGGGCCTAAACGGGCCAGCCCTTTTAGGCCCGAGTACAAAAAATGAAGCAATCTGAGGCCCGGCCTGTTTAGTATCGGGCTCGGGCTGGCCCGCGGGTTTTGAGCCCGTTTATTTATTTTTTCTTATTTTAATGTATTTGAAATTTAAAATATAAATATTATCAAAACTAAATTAAAACACCAAACAAACATAAATATGAAGTATAAAAAGTCAAAAA
>JBAGKO010000004.1:11257314-11280630 GCA_037177275.1 Acacia concinna | reverse complement strand
TTTACATGTAAATAAAACCCCCTCCAGTCTTAATTATAAAACCCAAATTATTTTCTTTTGAAAGATTAAGGAAATCAAAATAGTCAACTAGGTCTTATAATTAAGACAGAAGGTAGTATAAATATCACATTATATTTACATGTAAATAATATTCCCTCCAATCTTAATTATAAGACCCAGTTAGTTTTTTTCGAGAGATTAAGGAAGTCAAAAGAGTCAACTAGATTGTATAATTAGGACCGGAGATAATATAAATAGCACAATATATTTAGATGTGCGTGTGTGTAATCTATATTATATGATTTATGCCATTTTTAGTCATTTTCCATCAAAAGTTACTTTTACAAAATCTCAACCAAACAAGTTTTATTTTTACATAAGTAACTTATAATTAACTTCTACAATCTTTATTCCAAACATAAATCAAATTATCCAATCTTACTTTTTTAAAAGTACCGATTGTAATATTTAATCCAAACACACCATAAAATGTGTAACTCTGAAAAATTATTTTGTTATTTAAGTTATGTTGATTGTTCATGAAGGTTGGTGAATCTAACATTTTGTTAATTAAAGATATGTTACTTCAAGAAACACCCTTTAAGACATCATTTCATGATCTATAATAAATACCTTGCATCATCACTACAATTATGAAATCTAGATAAATTAGATCACATCATATAACAAAAGATCAAACTTATTGTCTTTATCTTTAAATTCATACAAAAATAGAATTGATCAATTTATCATTTTGTAAAAATCATTATTATTTTAACTTTGGTGTTGGGAATGCGATCCATACTAAGGGACTTCATTGTATTCAATAAGATATTCATGTTAATACAAATTGCATCTTATAAACAAGGTGCCGATGAGGACAAATTAAATCTAAATGAAAGTAATGTTCATGCTTAAAAACATTGCAAACTATTTTTTCTTTATCTCTTCTCCTTGTACTCCTAAGAGAATCAAGTCCATTCCGACACTTCACAACGAAGTTATAATTAATTTAATTTTCTGATGCGTGGTTTAGATTAGAAAATTCAGAAGTCAAGAATAGGTTGTTTCCTTGATTCATAGGTCCTTGTTTTAGGACAACATATCTTTCTCAAATAATGGTTAACGTACAGTGTTTATATTCGAGTTGGTGAAAGGAAAAGATCAAAAGGACCAACCCAATCTTGCGATTTTTAAAAAACTCTTATCTTATTAACTGTTTAAGAAACAGTATCAACAACACTGAGTCCCACTCAATAATAATGAATATGGCTCATCACCTTCTATGGCTCTCCTTAATTTAGCTTCAATTTTGTGGACACCCTATTTGTTGAATAATATAATGTACTTTCATGACATATATCCCATTTTTTCAAACTTGACGATATCTTGAAATTCCTACGGCCTATTATGAAGAGAATAATAAAATCCACAACCACCTTTTTAACTCTTTTTCCCTCCTCAAAACTTAAACTTTTGTCCTCTTATGGACTAACAGATTATAAGATTAACAAGAAGGGTAATATTACTAGTTAATTAAAACATCATCGATACTATATTCTAGGACCAACCCTTTTAATTAGGAAACTAATTAGACCTTAAAGATAATCGAAGATCTTCATAAAACGACAGAAAAAACACTTTGATATAGGGCATAAGTTATCATCATCATTTATGCATTGAAGTGAGGCTCTACTCTATCTAGCTAGGGTCTTAATTAATTACCAATAAGCTTAATAATTAAATTAAATTAAATTAAATTAGTGGGTGGTTGCTTGCAATTTTCAACAATGGACAAAGAATCTGATCTTGTGGTCTTGAGCACTATGATGTGCGTAGTGTGGAGTAATAGCTAGGTTTCTCTTTTAATTGACCAGATGAATTTATATATCATTCCACCAATAAAGTCTTCATGTCGGTTAGAGAATTTGAGCACACTCCCTTTTAATTTGGGTGGTAAGATCTTAACCAATTACGCCAAATTTTATTGACTTTAATAACTTTTATGTTAAAAGGTGGAATAACCCATCATGGTAATTAATTCATAAAAAAGGAGGTTTGAAGTTTAAACGCTCAAACACCAATGTTAATTAAATTGTGAGGTAACTTTACATCACATCCATATAAGAATATTCTAAAGCAATTAGTGACTACCCAACGTCAACAATTCAATAATATAATTTACATATAAAACTTACACAAATAATACAGCTTTTCCCCACTAATTAGGTTATGAATACAAATAATCCTACTTCTTCTATTTGAAGATCCTATGTTATAAAACCTAGGGATTCAATTCAAGTAACTAGACCTCAATGTTGGGAAACCCTAACCAATTCAAGTACCTAGATCTGATATGAAATACAGGGTAAATTGGTTAAAACAAGAAAAATCAGCAAAAAGTCTCTGTTTAAATAATTTATTAGCAAAAATTATTTTAATTTTAGTGTCGGTACTTTCTCTGTATATAAAATATTAGGTCTTTTTTTACCAATAAAATTTTAAACAGATATTTTTTACCCATTTTCCCTTTATAGCATTGGTAAAAACTGAATAAACGGTAGTTTAATTTGTCTAACAGATCTGGTTTTTTGATTCCTTATTCTATAACCAGAAGTGTTAGATTTAGGTTCATGAATGAACTAAAGCACTTTCTAATTACGCTTAATCAATCTCTCAGTCACATTAATTAGCATTTTCATAATGATTCTGTTTCTTCTTGTTTTTTAATACCCCAGAAGAAGTTGTAAAGCACTAATGTAAAAAAAAGATATTCTCATGTAAAGATAATGTGTTTCCTTGTGTTGCAGCATCATCATATGCCATTTAGCAATACACGATTCAATTCGTAGAATCTATAGAAGAATGGGGAACCACTAGCTATGTGCTTTTTGTAGTTATTATTAATTATTATTATTATTATTATTATTTTATTTAAACTGTTGGTTTTTAACAACAATAATTAATCCATGCATCAACCTCAGAATAATTCTTCAAACCCATCATGCATCGACGCTTAGCAATGCTTTAAGTAATAATTAGTCATTAAAATGGCAGATGTGCCGACAGCCTTAAAGTTAAGCTTTACTAATGAGGGATTTAAAAAAAGAAAGCATAATCATCAAGTCCAAACATTATATGTCTTATAGGATGATGCTGATGCATGCAAATAATAATCAAAGCCTAGTGCAATTTTTTCTTTTTTAAAAAAAGAATTATATGTATGCAACCTGCTGTGTTATTGAGGATGATATGATATAATTTTAGCATTTAATAATGTCGATATTATTGTGATCTTTAAGATTAGGGGTTAAATTGACTGGTTTAGTAAATTAACAGTGTTGGTAAGCTTTTATCTTAACACTTTTTTTTTTTTTGGGTGAACTGAGCTTAACATTTTGAGCCAACAGCTTCCAGCCCAGCTCAGAGTAATTATGGCTCCCTGTCGGAGGAAGAAACCTTTTATCATTGGGTATTATTACAAAGGGTATGTAATTTTATTTCAAAAGCAATTAGGTAGAAATGCTGAATATCTAAAAGATTTTCAAGAAACAATTTTACTTTAAAAGTAACCGAAAAGTAGTCATTTTAGCCATTGCCATTAAAAATATTAATAGTTAGGGTAAATTTTTTAATTTTCTAACACCTCGAGGACTCCTCAAAACACTTTCAAATATCCATCACTCCTAGTTAACTACTTCTAAAGGTAAAAAATAAAATTCCCTAAAATTTAAACCTCAATCCTGTAATTGCTCAGTATTACTGTTTGGATAAAAATGGGTATTATCATACTAGTGTCTTGTAAGCAGAAAGCCATAAACCCAGTTCCCTCATTTTAATTCAGGCCGTTTTGATACAGATCATGTTACTGGTAAATGCACCCTCCAAACCTCGATATAAGGTCCACTTTCAAGTTAAATGAAAGAGAATCTTATAGAAGTAATAACATATTCAAAGTCACAGTATGACCGACAAAGGTGGGTTAGCAGGGCTTTTTCTGGCCAACAAGAAAGCAGAGTTTGACAGAACTCAGATAGCACATTTTGACAAGAAATTGTGCTAAAAGTGTAATGAAGACGTACAAGTCACAGAGTTAGTGGGCAAGTAAGATGTCAAATTACTGAACAGTAAGCTGAGGATTCGTTCAAACAAACCAGTTCCTATTAAGATAATAACAAGATTACAAACTCCACAATCACTAATAATAGCGAATCTTAACGTGGTAGGAGACCAAGACAACATCCTACAAACATTGACAAGGTAACAACATCATAATCCGCATTTCTCCTCCAAAAGCAGGGCATTGTCATTTATATCACATCCTTGGATCTCCACTTGGGCAAACAAAATGCGATCATCATCCATCTCTGGTTCCATCTAGCTCCTGCTCTTGGATTTTTCCATAGCTCTCGGAGCTGCAAGAAAAAAGCCATTTATTCCAGAATGAATGTATAGTTGGGAGGCATATTTTTAGCAGGTTTGCTGATATTTGCCATAATATATATTGCCTCGTACAAAGAGAGGACTCTGAAGTTGTCAGTTATACGAATAAACTAGAGAAACTCATTCTCAATGCCTAAACATATTGTGCATGCAAGTAAACTCATCCAGCCACAAATGAAAACATCATCTTAATCCGCACAACGCAAGAGTCCCTAACAAATCGAACCAATGATATGCTTTACTTCTGATAAAACAATTTAATTTAATTAAAAAACAAAGGCAAGTTATTTTTTCAACCTACCTTGAGATTATTCTTACATAATATTCAAGCAACTGTTCATATATAGAATCTATTGGCTTACATGTTCAATAATCAATTCAATGAAGAACCTTCATATACAAAGAATAAATACTATAAAAATGAAGGATCAAGTTAAAATGCATACCCAAGCCAATGGCATCAGAACCCTTCATAATTTTCAGCCTCTTGCATGTGTCAATGAACATCCTGCGACAACAGTAAATAACAGTTAAGATTAGAATGCAGACAAGGGGCAGGTGAAGTTACTGTCATTTATCCAATCATCAATAATTAGATGCAAACAAAAAGTAAAATTTGCTGATACAATTGATGTCAGACAAGTATTAAAAGAGATTAACACATGCCAAGAGAAATCATTATTGAAGAAACTTCAAATCAAATACAGAAGCAAAATCTTTAACATGCTATTATTCTACTCCTCTAAGCAATTCCACTGCAAAAATCAACCATAAAACTCCCGCATATTGCAACTTTTAAATAGATCAACAATACCCATTTCCACCTATGTAGCAATACTATTGATAGTTAAATCCAACCATGCACTACAAATCAGCGCACGTCATGTTTAAAAGGCAACTTGAGCACAACCAGACCATAGAGTGTAAATTCAAACGATGTTCACACAGAAAAGCCCAAAAGAAAATTTACGATGGCAAATCACAAATCAGAGTCACAGATCCCTTTTAAAGTAAATAGTACAACTGATATCATGCTTAATGTGCAGGAGGCATGTTCCACGTGACTATAGGAGATCCAAGTAAAACAAAACAGAAATTGCACATAAAAAATATTCAATATTGAGATGCTAAGTTATCCACAAATCAAATTCAAGTAGGTAAAAACAAAACAAGCATCTCATAAATGAAATTGTGTTATCCTTTCCAGTAATGAAATCCAATTCAGACACACAAGAAGAAACCTATGATGCGTACCATGTAATTCAAATTATGCAAATGAACAAGTGCATAATAGGGAGTCAATTGTGAGGTAGTACATGGTCAGCAAATAAAAACCTATTTTCTTTGGGACAAAAATTCACTTCCTAATACTATGTTACGCACGGATCAAAATCCAATAGGTTAAAGTAAAGCAGGCATCAATAACGTGATAACTGGGCTTTTTTCAGAAAATAAGACATTCAGATGTGCAACATGTAACTCATGTTTGAGCAAATTGCATGAGGATTTTCTAGGAGCCCAGGGCTTATGTTTGATCACAAGACCGTGCATTAAGGAATAAAAGCCAAAATGGAGTTATAGATATTGAAATTACATGAGTTCAATATTTTGAACCTGTACACTACAAATAGGTCTTAGACCTGCTCTGCTACATATTAAGGGAATGCACTAGTCTAAAAATTTGCGCAGCAACTGTAACTTGGAATGTCAATCGTTTAACAAGTGAAAAATGCATACTATAAGACGCGTCACACAAATAAATGTGATCAATTTATTTTGTCATAACACATTTTCTATCTGCATTTAGTTACTTATAAGAAATATTATTATTACCAGTAAAAAGTATGACAGAAAAGCAAGGAACAAAGAGTTTACAAGACTTACCCCCATGGTACATCCCCTACCAGCATCCAATCACCATCTTTATCTTCATAAGTGAGAACGTACTCAGAACCATGGAGAAGATCCCTCAACTTACTCTCACTTAACATTTCTCTGCCTGGAGCACCATGAGAACCACACTGACCTGAGATCATATACACAATGCAAAACGCTCAGTAAATCGATGCCAAGGGTGACCCAACTGGAATTCATGAAAAGATGAGTAAGAACAATTACAAAATCAAGTAGAAATGCAACTACTCACCTAAGGTAAAACAGCTGAACATCTTCTCAAGGGCAGAAGACAGTTCTTGATATGTTGTATAATTCCTTAGGTCCACCTTCCTTAGATAAGGAGCCCCGTCCATGCTCACCTTCACAAAAAGAGCAGCAGAACTGGGTTTTCCATCAACTTCATCATTGTTCTTTGAAGTATTGGCCAATGAATTCTTCCTATACGATCTTATAGGTGGCCAACCAACAACTTGTGCCCTGTCATGGATGAGAGCACACTGGCATAATTAGACTTCCAAAGTGAATTCATCATAAGGTAATTATCCCACTCCCAGTTTCTTAGAAATTAATAGGCCACTAATTCTAGGTTTCACTTACTTAGCAGATGGCGCATTGCCATTAGCAGGAGTACCCTTATGATTATGACTACAGCCGTTTGCTGCAGAAGGCCTTTCCTGTGGAACTTTAGCAGGCATTTCTTTCAAAAAGGTTGGCGGAGCCCCAGAAGATCTAGGCAACATTACATTTATCCCTGAATTACTAGTAAAATTCCCCTGCACCACAGCCTGATGAAGATTAGATTAGAATCAGAAAGAAAAAGAAAATTCCGTTTCCCTTCGATATGTTAAACACCTTAGTCCATACCTCTGGGAAACCCTCCATGGTGTCAGAGAAACCTCTCTTGTTTCCTGAAACCACAGTTCTTTGGGATGATGAACAGATTCCATCTTTTGTGGGAAGCAAAGGAAATAGTGGCTTCTCATCAAGCTTTGTCGAGTTCAACGCATAAAGATCTGAATCCCTTTCAGGAGACAAGGATCCAGGAAGACCCAACCTCAACTCTGTAGCCTTCAAATTCATGTTGTCCTTTTTCTCATCTGACAAGCTTGGGACATTAGAACTGTCAACTGATGATGAACAATCTGACAATCCAAGGTAATTGCGCTCTTTTAAAGCTGTTCCATTATGGGAGATCGAGTCCAAGGACGGGGAAGATGCTACTGTTGAAATATTGCTCTGCCCTTCCTCCTCAGTAACCAGCAGCGGTGGAGACATCAGACTTCAATATACAAACGGCACTGAAACCATAAACCAATAGTTTGCATAATTTGTTGTCAGGAAGAGATGCGGCGTGTAAAAGACCAAATCAATTATCAATAACAGAAGAAAAATATGAGCTGTAGACAACAGAGCGAAAAATGGGAAACCTTTCTTCAACAGAGGAGAATGTTCGCCAAGTGCTAAAAAAGGTAATCAGGATCATCTAAGAGGAGTCAAAGATGGAAAGAGTCCCGGTCACTATGACCACGATATTAGCAAAAACCAAAATTTCTGGATTAGGCACGTAACCTACATGCATTTATTTCAGCCATCATGGAGTATCAAAATATGATGAATAATTAATAATGATACGAAGATCGCAAAATGAGCAAAGATAATAAAAAATTGAGCAATCCTAATTGGTTTGTCAGCTAGATGCAGCTACCATGTGGGAGGGTCTCAAGATTTATGTATAAATTGAAATGATTTGCAGAAGTTCAAGATGTGTACGGAAGAAGGATGAAAAATATAATACAATTCTGAAAATAAAGCTCAACCAAAGAAACCAGGGTTTCCAGTAATTCAGTAACTCAGTGAGTGCTAAATAATTATTCTGGGCCGCCGAGATAATCCACTGTCAAGAACAACAACTATCCCACACAACTAAATTCAAGTAACTATGGAGAACACCACGCCGTCGTCTTCTTTATTTCCCTTCCTCGTTTGTTTTAAACTTTGGAAAACTTTCTATTTAAGCTTCATAAGCTAATGTTTCTCCAAAAATAAACACAACATAGGAAAATCAAAACAAAATTCCAGAAGCCGTGGCACAACAGATCCAAAAACAACCCTTGCCAAAACAGAACTAGCACCAAATAACCCAAACAGGGCGAAAAACGAATAGAAGTCCAATATCCAAATCATAATATTCCCCCGAGCGAAAAAATAAAAGGCACATTCTGCTCGAAAAAGAGCAAAGGCAACGCAAAACTGAATCAATATGCACTCGAATTGTTTAAAGAGCTGAGCTGAACAAGAACAGAAAACACCTCGAGAACAATATAAAAAAGGAACAAACAGAGAAAGCACGAAAATAGAAGTAGGATGGAAAAGGAAGATTTCGAAGGCTTACCAAACAAGGGATTGGTAGATCAGACAGAGAAGAAGACCAATTATTCTTGAGAAAGTTTTCACAGGGAAATGCAAGGCGAATGCAAAGAGAGAGAAGGTAAAGCAGAAAGGAGAGAGAAAGCTTAGGGCCCTTCCATGAAGCAGAAAGCAACAAAAAGCCCGGCCGTGCTCGCTGAGAGCCTCAATGAATATGGCGAGAGAGAGAGAAAAGTAAAAAGGCAGGAAGGGGGGCAAAACAGACAATTCACTAAAAAGTCGATGTCGCGTTGCGGACATGAATATTCTGATTACTAATAAATAATTAATAAATTCTATGCGCCAAGAATGAGGAGGGGTAATTTTATGGTACGCGAATCTAGGAGGCAGAGGATCTAATCGGACGGCCGTGATTGATTGAATGGAAAATATCAAGCTATCAATCTTTCGGAGACAGAGAAATAAATGTCTTGTCCCTGTTAACAGGTGCAAGGAATTATGATGCCTTTTTTATATTTTTATATTTTTCATTTTGGGGAAAGATTTTTTAACGCGATGCGTTTTTGAGATGAGCACTTGCGCAGAAGTAGCTGGGCCCCGTGCGGTTAAAATGACAAATCTGACCTTGGTTTAGTCTTTGGCTGATTATTAGCTATGCGTTGGCTATTGAGATTCCTTCCTCACACAGCTCGTTGAGCCGCTACTAGCCCGTCAAAATGAGTGGATTAGACTGACTGACTAAGTCTTTTAAAAAAAAAAAAAAAACAGATAGAGAATCTAAACGGGTCTGCCTGTTTAACTCATCGGTTAACCCGCCGCTGACCCGTTTTAAAAATATATTTATTGAAATAAACTGAACAATAATATGGCTAAAGGGCAGTATCTTGCTATGACAATAGTGTGTGCTTCTCTTGAGCTGTTTATCATAAACAAGAAAAGGCGTGTCCATGATCACTCTCTCATCATAAATAGGTCATGGAGGGAATATTTTTTGTACTACTTATAATGTGCCTTTTTAGAGTTATAATATCAACGTATAATTTTATTTTTAATTTATTATCATGTTGAATTTGTTTTAAGTTGGTATTATTTATATTAAATGGAGATATAGTTGAAAAACTTGTTTAATTTTATAATAAAGTTAATAACATTTAAGATTCTCTTTTGCATGTGTGAAAATTATCAAAAATACCCTATGTATAAAATGAATCATATAAACAATAATTTACTTTGCATACCTTAAATTATTATTGAAAGCCCGAAGATTAATTTTAAAGGATCAAATCATTATTTCAAATGAAAGTGGCTTTTATTGTACATACATACAAATTTTGCAAACTAAAAAAAGTTGTGAAAATTAAGCTCAATTTTTAAGTGGGTCAATCCAACCCAACAATTCCGCATATAATTTTATTTTAAAACTTGTTGAAGGGCTTTCATCTTTTTCAACAAGCACACTTTCAAAATTTTGAACTAATATAATCTGTTTTTTAAAAATAAGATTAAGTAGTAGTTCAACTAATAATTTATTTGCAATAAATAGAGATACTTCCTAAGGACTTGAAAATTCACAAATGTGACAAAGTCTTTAACTAATTTCAAAACACAAACCTATTTGGCCAAAAAAATGATCACACAATATTAAAAACTTGGTGATATGATTGAGAATGAGGAGAAAAGGGTAAGGCACGTGAGGAGGGAGGGAAGGGTAAATTCCAAATTGACTTAAGAGTGAAGAGAGAGGGACAGTTGAATGATGGGAAGGTGATATTTCGGAGTAAAACCAGAGAGGTGCATATTTTATGTTCTACAAGGTCAACTCATTTGCAGGCCACCAGGTCTCACTCTAATTATTATTGTTGTTATTATTATTACGCTTTCTTCATCATCATTATTGTTCATTAGGATTATTTGGTTTTTTTGTCTTGGCGTGTGAAGGTAAGGTGGCATTTGCTTGCTAAACACCAAGCACCAACCCTCTTCTTCAGGATTGCTTGCCACTTGCACTGACATGTTAATTATTTTCTTGAAAACAAATAAATTCCTCTAAAGAAAGGTTTTTAAAAAAAAACAGGGAAATTTGTATTTACATCCGGCCAACCAACCGGAAATTCAAACAATTAGTCCCATAAATTGTGTAATCATGATAAAATTTTATGGGATTTTTTTATAATTAATTCATTAATAAAAAATCATTTCTCTCTCTCACTCTGTCTGACGCATGTCTGTGTCACTCTGTCTCTCTCTCTGAATATATAGTTGTCAATAGTATAACATTAAGTTGTCAATGGAAGAACGTTGGGTTGTTAATGGCGCATATTAAGTTGTCAATAGAAAGTGTATCTTATTCTTTTTTTTTTTAAATGCCATTAGAAATGTGTGTATCAATTGACAATTCAGTGTTATCCCATTGACAACTATAACTCATTATGTCTGTTTATCTATCTCTCTTTCTCTCCCTAAAGTTATAGTTGTTAATGGAAGAGTACTGAGTTGTCAATGGAAAAACACGTATTTATTTCTAATGGCATTTATAAAAAAACAGAGACAAAATGAGATACACTTTCCATTGACAACTATAACTTTAGAGAGATAAAATGACAGAGACAAGTGTCAAACAGAGTGAGAGAGAGAAATTATATCTTTATTGAGGAATTAATTACAAAAGAGTCTCATGAGACTTTATTGTAATTACGCGATTTCATATGACTATTTATCATAAATTCTGTTGGCCGGGACTTAAACGCAAATTTCCCCCAAAAAAATTGAAAACTCAAACCCATAAACTTATCTCTTGCATGCACTCCTCTAATCCTATATAAATTCCTCTGACATTTTCAATATTTTTCATATATACAAAAAAATATATTAATTCTCATTAATTTTACGATGAAATTCAACAATTTTTTAACTTCATCCCTATTTGATATGTGTAATATCAAATAAAAATTGAATCAACACAATAATAAGAGAAATATAAAATTGTATATTCATATCAAAATTTTAATGAGGTGCCTTATAAATTAAAAGAAAAAAAAATCTTCCATACCTGCCTTACATATAAAATCAGAGGAGAGGAGTATGTATGTCCCTCTTTGTGATATATACAAATAGGACATCCTTGGCTCCATTTTCTGTAAAGGGGCACCTCCTAATGCTTTTGCTTAATTATTCAGCTACTTCCCCGTTTGATCTTTTTAGGTATATCATTGGATCCAAACACTGATCAATATTATTATTTGTGGAAATGGTATGATTGACGGGCTATAAATAATATTCTTCTTGTCTTTTAATACAGGACATTTTCACCCAATCATAAATATCAAACTCATTATAGCATTTATGGTGCACTGGCAAAGTAACACTATTTCAAATGGGAGAAAAACCATACAATCCCTTATCTTTATAGAATATATATTTAGAGAGTTGGTTTAAATTCTAAAAATATAACATGTATTTATCACATTTATTTATTTTTTTTAATTTAATCTATCATTACTCCCTCAAAAATAATTAAATAAAAAATTATGGGAGGCGCTAAAAAATATGATTAAGATATTTTAAAAAATTACATGTCATATTAACTACTTTAACTAATTTCCTTAATATAACGTAAGTAAATAAATATGCATAATATTAAGTATATGATAGAGTATCGAGAAAAGTGGGATCTTCTCAAATGAAAATGGTATAGTTTTGCTAAATTCAACTTTTCAATTTAATCCAAGCGATCGAGTTAAACGAGTCGAGTATCATAGATTTGACAACTTAGTAGGCCCAATTTACAACTTTGACAGCGGGTTTTAACAACTCCGTTTAAACATTTTAACAATTATCACCTAGGTGTTGTTAAAAATGTTGGAACGGAGTTGTTAAAACCTGCTGTCAAAGTTGTAAGTTAGGCCTACTAAGTTATCAATTTCGCCTGCTAAATTGTTAATTTTCTTTTGAGACCTTGAGACTTTTTAATGATTATGTTTATTTGTGAGACTTTTTAATAATTATGTTTGTTCCTTGGGATTTAAGTGTCATTTTCCCAAAAGAGAAATTGATAAGACTGGTATAAAAAGTAACAGAAGTTAACCAAAGTTAACAACATTACTATAAATGTTCCCAAAAAAATTCATGATGTCTACTTTCATAGCTCAAAATAGTTATTTATGATGGGTATTTATAAAGAAATAGTTAATTGCTAAATGTTCACTTTAACCCTTAAAATAATATTCTTTACCCAATTCCTTTTATTGGGCAAAATTAATTTCCTATTTTGTGAATAAAAAAGTAATAATGGATTTCGACCAAAAACCAAGGTATTAAAAACCGGTCCGGTCATTGAACAGGTTAAGGTACTAGGTTAAGGGTCAGTGGGTTAGACCGGATAACTAAATCGGGGCTAAACTGATGGAAAAGTTAAGATTTTAGGCTTATTAGTATGAAATTATAAGGGAAATTAAACTCTTTTTTTAAGAAAATGGGTCAGAACCGGTTTAGTTACTGGACCGATCCGGTTCACCACTAGGTTACACCGGGTTGACCAGTCCGGTTCACCTCTACAAACTACGCCGGACCAGATCGATTACCAGACCAGTTCACCAGTTTCTAGTTTGAACCGGCTAGTTCGGTTATCAATTTAGAGCCAAAAACAGCAATAATAAATTACAAGCTAAGCATCGTTCGTAGAAGACTATTTCCAAAAAAAAAAACAAAGAAAGGCAAATTTCCATTTTTATTGTAGTTGATTTATATATAATTTTCGTAATGTAAGTTTTCCTAAAAATTATTCAAAAGGAGAAATGCTACTTGCAAGATCCCTTTAGGTACAAATCTCATTCAAAATTTCTTTCTCTGAACCATATTATTAGACACTTTCTGAAAAATATTTGAAGTAAACCACCTAACAAAATGTTTAAGCATTTACGAGCGAAAAATAAACAAACAAAGCCCCACCCACCATTTAATATCTTCAATTAAAAGTAATTTTAATATATTGTAATGAATTTACCAAAAAGGATCTTTAAAATGAGACTGAAGAGAGTATTACTAATTCATAGAATTTATAATTGATACACTTCATAGGTTTTGGTGAGTTCTCCTATACGAACCCGTCGATAGATATATTGAAGTTAAAGAGATGCCACTATAGTCGAAGTGATACTGTGATAATCTTAAGGACTAAAAAATTACTCATAACTAATTTCTCTATCTTTGGTTTTTTGGTTTTTCCATGTCTTAGAATCTAAATTCCATCCCAGTATGATGATCAAGTATAGCTTTTGTGAAATTTCGAAATATTGCAAGCTTCATCCTATCCTATCAATATGGGACTTCCAACTCAAGGTTGGGTTTAAGCCCATTTCCTTCAAACCCAATTAAGAAGATTTCCATTTCTCCTCTTTGGGGGGGAGGGGGAGGTTAGTGGAATGAATAACTTCATCAACTGTTATAAAAAAAAAAAAAAATAACTCCATCAACTTATTGTTGGTGGATTCCTACAGTGGAAGGACTTTCCAAAGATGTATCACTTGTTATGATCCTGTAGATGGGTGTTTTACTTTGTGTTTGTGGTTTTATATCATAGTGTGTGTAATATATGTGCTAGAACCTCGTATGCCTTTCCTTATTTGCAAACGTAGGTGTAGGTTAAGGTGTTGGAGTTTGTGTTTGTGTTTGATGTACGATGCATGATGTATGTTTACGCTTATCTTTGTGTAATCATCATTTTCCTTTAATACAATTAATCATTTTATCAAAAACAAAAAAAATGAAGTTATAATTATCTCAAGTTTTAATCTGTTTGGGTGAGGTTTTAAGAATAACTTTAACACTTTACAAAATATGTATGTGAAACCTGCAAAAATAGTTTTTTCAAAAAAAAAAAAAGCTTTTTCTTTTGCACTTCAAGTGAACCTGAATGTACAAAGACATAAACAGTGGGCCCCACAAACTTAAGCGATAGAGTGTGCTTAAGCATGTTCTCTAAGGTACTGTGCCACAACCTGAAAATTGAACTCCAATGAATGATATTCATTTACACATCACAGTGTCAAATGAATCAGACGCTAAATCCAAACATGAACCCCTGGATTTGCCTTTCTAAATTCTATAGTCACCTTGTAATGGATGCCTCAAAAAGCAGAAATATCATGAACACAAAGAACGTCCTTATGCTTCAAAAGAGAAGAACGAGATTCCAAAGTTATTTTTTGGTCAAACACTTGCATTTATTCGCTTCCTTCCAAACGAGTTCAATCTTCTGTGTTTCCAGTAAGTACTAACATCAGTTTTTTATTATAGTGGTCCTACCACGGGGCCAAAGGGGAGTGCTAGAATATTATTCTCGTTTATTTCTTTAATAAGCATTTATTATTTTAATGGTTTAATATTTAGAAAAATTACATTTAAATGCCTTTTAAAATTTAAAATTCTAAATCAGTCATATTACCCATAAGGGTAATGGATTTACTCATAAAAGCAATAAGATTCATAACTCAATTTTTTAGAAAATTATTGATTTGACATTTTAAATTTTAGAAGGTATTTTAATAGAATTATCCCTTAATGTTTTGTCATTATTTGTTAAAAGTTAAAACATAATATACAAAACTCAGTTCCTATAGTAAAATAATGTTCTTTACCCAATTCATTTTATTTGGCAAAATTATTTTCCTTTCTTGTGAATCAAAAAAGGAATCATGAATTACAAGCATCTTTCGTTAGTAGAAAATAGACAAGACTGTTTCAAGCCATTGATCCATTATTAAGGAAGTTCAGTTTATTAAAAAAAGGTAACTTTCCATTTTCATTGTACTTGATTTATATATAATTTTCGCAATTTTTGTCTTCCTTAAAATTATTCAAAAGGAGAAATGCTACATTCAAGATCTCTTTAGGTACATAACTCATTCAAAATTTCTTTCCCCGAGCCAGATTATTAGGCACTTTCTGAAAAAGTGAAAATATTTGAAGTAAATAACTAACAAAATGTTTGAAGCATTTACGAGCGAAAACAAAACAAAATAAAGCCCCACCTACCATTTAATATCTTCAATTAAAAGTAATTTTAACATATTGTGATGATTTAATCAAGAGTATCTTTGAAATAAGACTTCAGTGAGTATTATTCGTTCATAGAATTTATAATCATCTCAGACATAGATACGGTGACAAAGCCTGAAAATTGAACTCCAATGATATTCATTTACACAGTGTCAAATGAATCAGAGACTGTGAATCCAAACATGAATCCCTGAATTTGCCTTTCTAACTTCCATAGACACCTTGTAATGGATGCCTCAAAAATCAGAAATATCATGAACACAGAAAACATCCCTATGCTTTGAAAGTGAAGAACCTGATTCCAAGATTACAACAGAAGAAGACTGAAAAATTTCTGAGGCAACCCATTGTTAAAAAAAAAAACATTGGAATGCTTGTATGTTCATTTATGATTAATTTGCTCTACTAAACCTATGACTGAATCTACACAAGAATTTCTCACACTATATAGCAGCAGTTAGGTGATTGATGACAACAAAAATCATCACATCACCTTACGTCCGTCATCTTTGGGATCACGAAGAGTCCCAAACATCCAATCCATCAAAATGGTGAAATGGCCGTAGTTATGGCGATACGTAGTGTGATGAATGGTGTGGTATCCAGCACCCAAGACAGGCCACAAGTTGGCATGAATGCAGTCATGTATATTCGCAGTCCAAATTGCCTCGACGAATATAGCCCCTATGTGTGTAGTTAAATGAATTGGAATGATGAACAAAGCAATGCTATGTGGCAATGCCTGAAGGATCCCATCAAGAGGATGAAATGCCAAACCTAAGATTCAGAACACAGAAAAATCAATGTTAGAGATGTAGCTGATACATGTTTAGGCTCTGTGTGTGTGTCTCAAAATAAACTTGTATATGTGAGAGTGTGTGTGTGAGACAAGACACTAAGTTGTGTTTGCATATTCCAGGAAATTTGAATTTGAACTACAAAACAAAAACCAGAGTCTAGCTACAACATATTAAAGAAACCTCCATGTGTGTGTGTGTGTGTGTGTATCATGTTCTTACCAGCGAATGGGGAAAGGGTGTTCTGTTTGTTGTAGACGTGATGGGTAGCATGAAAATACTTGTAAAGGAGTTTTATGTCATGCAACTCTCTATGAATCCAGTAAATGCCAAACTCCACGAAGATTTGGTAAATGGCTAAATATGCAAGGAAGGCAAACCAGCTGATATTATTTAATCTTGGAAAACACTTTGTCCAGCCAATTTCTGCCAAGTACTCAGAAAATGTTGGAAGCATTGTGAACCAAGGCATTGCTGTCATTGCAACAGATATTTGCAAGAGCACGGCTTTACGAGAGGGAATGGCATCTGCAATTTAAAAAAAGAAAAGGCCTTTCAATGTATTGACTAAAAAGACAATACAAAAGGCTCGTTGCATACACCCAAAACAAAAAAGAAAACAAAACTTCATGGAATCTAGAGCCAACCAAGTACAGTTGATAATTGTTTTATGTTTAATTTGATTAAAATTAGATATACAGAATTGCAGACATATTGATATCAGCTTCTGTAGTTAAGAATGATGAAACATAACTATGTGAAGGTGTCCAAGTTACAGTCAAGGATGGTTTACTAACTGATGTTTCATCATTCTTAAACGCCCTTTCATGGCCAAATTAGTGTTACTAGTGCGAAGGTAAGCTTCAAAGGTGGAACAGGATTCAGATTGATTTTTGCAACCAATAAACAATTACTAATGAATTCCTCCTCTGAAACTTGATAGTATATCAAAACAGAAGCTCAACAAATTAAATATCTTCTTCACAGGGACATGCATGATGATTGGTTCAATGATTTTGCCCTGAACAGGAACAGATTTAAAATAACAGTTGCTTGAAGCGACTGAAAAAAAAATAATAAAAAACAAATCCCTATGTCTTTGTCACCAGATATTGATAACTTTATGTCGGTTAAAAGGTGTTTGTAATCCCAGTGAAAACCCATGCATATATATATTTTAAAGGAAAAATCCAAGAATTAGTCCTTGTGAAGTTTTATATTTCCAAATTCCAAAGAAGAAATGTTAAGATGCCCAAACGATAACAAGAGAAATAAAGGAAAAGGAATTGTTCTTCTTGAATCAGTCTATTATCAAGAAAACATTAATGCAGAGCAGAGAAGATAAATCTCACAGAACCAAACAATTCTTGTATCTCGATCAAGAAAAGGCAAGTATATAGATCTAGAATATTAACCAAACGATAGCATCAGGGCAAGATAAGAACATAACAAGAAAAACCACATAAAAAGGGGGAAAAAACCAACACCTCATTGAACATGAAATTTTCAGAGCCTAAAAGGTCAGAACAAACTAAAAAGAAGCGCAGGTGGTAAAAAAGACACAGGAAAAAGCTCATAGATCCGTACAAAGACAGAAGGATTCACATTAATAAACAATAAACTTATCACAGATATTCCACCTTCGCGCCAAAACAAGAGAATAAGAAGAATCTCAAGCGAGACATTGACGAGAAGAGAAAGCTAGATCATAAAACAGAAAAGTGAAATACCTGTATGAACATGAACATTGCGCTTCAAGTAATAGATGTAGAAGGACCAGAAGAAGCCAGAGAGGAGGTAAACGAGGACGCCCCCAATATAGTTGCGAAGCCATGTTTGAAAGAAGCGAGGGAGCGAGAGCCACATGCAATTAGGCAAGAGAGTACCGAGGAGGAGGCGGTTGTACAAATCGGCGTCGTCGACGAAGAGTTGACGATAATCGTCGCTTGGACTGTCCATGGGAGGCGGTCAGCTATTGAGCTTCACTACAGGGGGGAGGGAGGGAAGTGAGTGAGCACTGAGCACTGAACAGAACAGATACGGAATCGGTTTTCAGAAAGAGGATGGGAATGCCCAATAAAACAATACACGTCGATTTTGTGCGTTGAGATTTTCATATTGACTCTTGGGTTCTTGATTCTGATGGTGACCGCACCTGATAATCTTTTGATTTAATAAAATTTTATCCTTTAAGTTTATTTTTATTTTTATTTTTATTCTAGACCATTAAATTTTAGATAAATAATTTGTTTGATCCGAGAGATTTGAGAGAAAGAAAAGGGGAGAGAAAAAAATTATAAGTTGAATTTTAAAAATTAAAGAAATAGGATTCAAAGTTTTAAATTATTCTTTCATATTTTTTTATATTACATTTTTATTTTATTAAAATTTTATAATCTCATTTTTTTAATTTTTTAAAATTTAATTTCTAAAATTTTTATATTTTCTCTATTTTCCTCCTTCCCCGCGTACCAAACAGCCGCTTAAGGTTTTTGTTCCGTAGAGTAAAATAGTACTCCATAAATTGTTATTGAATAATAGATAATAGATGCCAACCAAACAGAGACAGATGCATGAGCCGAAGAGATTCACTTGTTAAATAGAAATGGTCTATTGGCCAATTAGCTTATTTATCTAATTAAAAATTTGAAAAAGTTTGCAGGCCAGCAATAGAGTTAATACTGCACCACAACAAAGTCAATCTTGGAGTAATACATCAAGTGATTCGAATTTCAAGTTTGAAAAAGCAAAATAAAGAAGCATTTAATGTCTAATAAAAAAATAAAGAAGCATTTAATGATAGGGAATTATTATAAGAAATTGACTAAAATTAACCAATGAGAATGACCATGTTGATGATGTAATATTACACTTGGGCTAATATAGAATAAGCTAACACTATTGGAAACTCCCTACACTTTATAATATAGGGCGCTCCAATTGTATCACAGAAAATAAGAAATTACAGTTAAATCATTTAATATATCGTAAGATGTATTCTCTCAAATTATAAAACACATCAGCTATACATGTCCCTCAGTTTTAAATGATAAGAAACAACAGTTATACATGTTTCATTTCAAAATACAAGAAACATTTAGAGAATATTTTGTTTTGTGCTTCTTTTTTGTTTTTTAGTTTTAACCTTATTTAACTATTATATTTAATGTTAATGTATTACTCTGGTCTTATATATAGAGCACTTCTAACATTTTTCACACAAACTAAAGGAAACTTTAAATTTCATTAACTATACAATAGAATTCAACATTTTTCGAACTCTATTTAATATACATAATACCAAATAAAAATAAATCAATACAATAATAAATGAAGGGTAAAATTGTATATCCACATTAAAACTTTAGATCATACTTACATCAAGTTCTTTTCGTCTTTTTAGTCAAGTTCTCCAATCACATGCAGCCATTTGTTATATTTATTGTTTATTTGAGTTTATAGTTAAATAATAACAATTCAAATATAGGACACATGGCCACATGTAATTGAAAAACCTAACAAAATGGATCTAAGAAACTTGATATAAGTATTTTTCAAAAACTTTAATAAATTTCCTTATAAATAGAAAAAAAAAATTCTTCTCTCTTAATCCTATGTACAGGAACACACATCCCAAAAATTTTTATAGTTTGCCATAAAAAAGGATATTTTACTCATTATCTCTTCATCACATAATTTCTCCCTCGTACAATTATTCTTATTATTGTTAGTTTTGTCATATTTATTATTCTTTCTTTGCTACAATCTTCTTTATTACGATAATTTTTATATTCTCTCTATTATTTTGTATCTCTTTATAAATAAAGGTATTTTAATTTAAAAGAATAAAAATTTTAATGTATTTATTATTCTTTTTTTTATACATAAATTTTTAGAAGGGGGTCGGGTTCATCTACGATTCAAGGGTAGGGCGAAATCTCCATTCCTCCTAAGTGATACTAATGTTAGATAGGGTGAACTGTCAATTACCCTCAGGTATTAATTTAGGCACCTTAAAATTAGGATGCCTCCCCAAATACTGTAACTGAAACCACAATTAAGTACTTTTCTTAGAGATTGAATATCACTATATTTGTGAGTATATTCAATTCCCGCACCAATTAAACCCACGTACCATGGGTATGTATTTATTATTCTTTAACTATCTTCAAACTATAAAATTTAGGTAAACGCCTCTTAATATATCTTTTTCACTTTCATTTTTATTGAGAAACGTGTTACAACTTTTTTTTCCAATTTATATTGGATCACATCCATATGCTTTTTCAATCTCCAAGGCAATCCATTAATGAAAGAACCAAAATTCTCCCTCTTGGTCTTTGAGTAGTAGACGCAGACCGACTGTAAAAATATAAAAATTAATAAGACCAACACTAAAGTCTTGTGAATAAAATAGGTGCTATGATATTAAAAGAGTAAAATTATTGCATGAGTTATCGTTCACAAAAAAACAAAGAGGATTGCAGGCCATAAGTAAATAAATAATACGTAGTATAAAAAAATTCACATTGACAAATAAAAAAACTATAATTGACAAGGTGAGAAGTTGTATTAATATTAACTCTAATAAATTGATTATATTCCAGCACATTTTTTTTTCTTTAACTAAATTGGAATCAAATTTTGTATAGAAAAGAGTTTATAGAAAAAAAAATGTGCATGACAATTAAAGAAAATGAATCCTTATGTCAAAACCATGTGTTTGAGGTATATTCTTATAGAATTCATTGATTCCCCAATTTGTAGAAATAAAGACAAGTTGGAATCCTTCACATAGATTAAAGAATGCAGCTCAATGCTCTTGAAGCTAGAAAGAAGCTTATTGTGCAACATGCTTTAGCCAACAACAAAATGTACTAAAGCTAAAGCCAAGGTAGACTTTATGTTTGACATGTTTCAGTCAACTCCAAAGTGTGTCGAAGCTAACGTAGATCTATACTTTTTGCCTGACATGCTTCAACCAACAATATAGTGTGCTAAAGTCAACCAAAAAAACAACCATGCATTTTACTTTAAAGAGCTTATTGCTGAAGTATCTAATTGAGAGATAGGCTAAAATTAAGTCATTCTATACTGAAAATACACTCTTGTGTGCTAGGGTTTAAATTCCTTAGAGTTCTTTGAGGTTTTGGGTTATAAGGCTTGGATTTTCAAGAGTTTAGAGCCTCTAAATCTTAGTTTTTCCCATTCTCCTTCTCTTTCTTTGCTTGATTTTTCTTATGACTGTAATTATTCTTCATAGTTATAGTTATTTTGTAATTATGTGCAACTAAACTTATTGCCTTAGGATTATTTTGAACCTTTATATGGATTAAGATTTGATTATTCCTCTCTTTTAGTAGTACTGATATGTGTGTGTGTGTGTGTTGATTTTATCCCTTGCTTGGTTTTAAATGATTGGGCACCATTTAACTTGATTTGTTCACCTAGATTTGACTTAAAAAGATAATTTAGATGTAGAATGTGGTTAAAATTATGCTTGACTTGAAGTTTACATGATAACTAAATAATTTGTTGGTAAAATAAAAATATGTTTGCTAACCTTGCATTGTCACATTAAGGTTGTTTCTTAAAATTTATTTTCATTAACGGTAGCAAGAGATGATGCAATTTAATGAAGAAAGAAATTTGATTTTGACTCAAAAAGGATAAATTAAATGCTTTTGAACTTTAAACTAACACATATAATCATTAAAATGCTAATTGAGAAGAAATTAATCTATTTTTAGGAACTACAAAAGGGATAAATAATACTAGGCTTCATTTAATCATTAAAGTAGAATCAACTCTACTTTACTTATTTTAATTGCCTTTTTTAGAACCAATTTTGCTTTGTTTAAAGAGAGAAAATTTCAAAATGTTTTCTGCTAACCTAATTAAGAGTACAATTGTATTAATTAATTATCTTTTGTCTTAGTCTCTATGAAAATTATAAATCTTGTATACTATTTGTGATCCTTTAAACTTGCGGTAAGTGAAATAATGAATAATTAATAAGTTAAAAAGTTATTATATGACTTATTAATAAATTATTTTTTAATTTTATATTTAAATAAAAATATTTTTAAAAGGAAAAAGAAGAAGTAGTAATGCATGAGTTTCATTGAAACGGAGGCCGCGAGAGTCAGTTTTTTCTTCTAGTCAATTGAGAGAGAAAGTAAATCCATAAAACCATTTTTATGGGAAATGATGGTTACGAGGAGAGGGGAGAGAGGGGAGAGCAGAGCCATCATTTATCGCACGGGAATTGTTTTTGTGGACTGGGCACTCTGTAGTAGAGCGGTAACATGAGTTGGTCTAGTGGCTTCGAACTAGCTCGTCACAAGTTGAAATTATATAGATTCAGGTTTAAAATATCTGTATTTATATAGGTTTATATTTAGTCCCATAACCGCTTGGTTGACAGGTTGGGCGGGCTAACCCGTTTTTGCCCCTGTTTTTCAAATTTTTAGTTTTTTTTAAAAAGACATGTTAATTTTTTTTCCTATAAAATCAAACCATAAAAAAATATAAAGCTGATAATAACTAATAAATAATAAGTCCACTTCTTGAAAATTTGGAATAAGCCGACTTCCACTTACAAATTACAATGTACAAATTAAGTTTCAAAATTCAAAGTTTAAACCTACAAATGAATTTGAATTATGCATAAAAGTTAAGATTTTGAGCTTACTTTTGAGCTTTTGAGTCTTGACATTTTATAGA
The DNA here is from genome assembly GCA_037177275.1 of Acacia concinna. Lineage (NCBI taxonomy): Eukaryota > Viridiplantae > Streptophyta > Magnoliopsida > Fabales > Fabaceae > Acacia > Acacia concinna. The sequence goes on along the minus strand of JBAGKO010000004.1, from coordinate 11,257,345 downwards.
TATTTTTTTTTTAAAAAAAAGAATATATGGG
>JBAGKO010000004.1:11243739-11257214 GCA_037177275.1 Acacia concinna | reverse complement strand
ATAACAAAATGTGTATAAATTGGATTAAAAAAATTAAAATTGTAACATTAGTCCATATTATAAGATGATAAAAAATATGCCAACATATATTTACTTAAAAAAAGGCTAACATATATTTATTTAAAATATGGGCATTATTTCCCAAAAATAGGCCAACATAAGATTATCAAAAATAGTCCTAATTGTTCAATAGAAGATATGGGCATTATTTCAGATGATACGTTGATTCCCTTGGCATTTGGTTCCTTCTCTACACCTGACATAATAGCAATAACACTTTTAAATGATGAGGACAGCTTCGTGATCACCGTCCCTGACAACGAAAAAGGAGAGGAGGGAGAAGGGTCGGACAACCAAAAAGCTATTCAGAATAGCTTTTAAAAAAAACTACTTTTTTCATTAAAAAAAAAAAGCTAGTTTGGTGGAAGAGGGCTTTTCTAAAAATGTTAGATGTTTGGATATATTTTCTACAAACAAACTTTTTTATCCAAAAGAACTTTTAAAAGTGCTATCCAAACAAGCATAAAGATTGCAAAAGTTACTTATGCAAAAATAACACTTCTTTAGTTGAAATTTTGTAAAAATCACTTTTGATGGGAAATGACTGAAAATGGCATGAATCATATTATATAATTCACACACACACACATATATCTCTAAATATATTGTGATATTTATACTGTCTTTGGTCCTAAAACCTAGTTAACTCTTTTAACTTCCTTAATCTCTCTAAAAAAACCAACTGGGTTTTATAATTAAAATTGGAGGGAGTCTTATTACACTTAAATATAGTGTGATATTTATATTACCTCTCTAATGCTAATTTAAGATCCAATTAAATTTTTTTAGAGAAGTGAAGGAAGCAATGTAGGTTACTTAATTATAACATATGTTGTGTTTTATCATATTATATATTAGTTTATAAGTTAAACAAAATAAATTTAAAAAAATGATAAATTTTAATTATTTAAAATAAGGTAGCTTTCTTAGGATTCTTTAAAAAGTTAACTGGGTTTTATAATTATGACTGAAAAAGAGTAAATTATATGAAGAAAAGGGGAAAAAAAAGATCAACAGTGAATCGTGTGAACAGTGAATTGTGTAAAAAACATGCAAAATGATGCTTCTACAATTGAATCGGATTGCAAGTAGGCTGACTGAATCGTTGAACCAAACATCGTTTTTTTTTCTCTTTTCTTACTTCTGCAATTGAAACAGTGACAAATCTCGGCCCAATCTAGATCCAAACACAGTCTAGCTCGCCATAAATACAGAACGTACGATTGTACAATGCTTTTTTTTTTTTTTTAACAGCGTTAAACCTTACATAATTAAAATAAAAACACTGATTTGGGCTCCGAACAAACTCATCGCATGTGATATGAACGCAGAAATATAATAATACAGGGCTTTGCTTTAATAGAGTCAAAATATCGACTTTTGTACCCTTTGAATAATCCTATAGAGTCAATTTCTGAATCCACTATATCTTAAATATTTTTATTTAGAGTAAAATACATTAAGTATCCATATATTTTACTTAAATTACAGAAACTTCCCTTATTTAAAAATGAATGTGCATATCCTTTAAAACTACCGTCATATTTAACTTAATGTGTGTCTTCAAAAAATAAATTAAGAAAAAGAAAAGTAGGGAATTGGCAATGACGAGGGTTCACTTAGTAAAAAATTATTTAAATATAAATTTCAATTGATATATTTTTGAAAAATTGTTAATAGAGTTAATGATTTAAGCTTAAAGTGGATGTTTCTAAAATAAAGGTGAGGTTTGTATAATTAAGATAAAACGTAAGGGAAGGTAGAATATTTTACTCATTTAATACTGTTTTAATTTTTAATATAAGACATATTTAGTAGTTAATATTGGTATTCAATATAAGACTTTTTATTATATTTGTTAATCTTTTTTTTTAATTTATCCTTATTAATGTTTCTACAACAATAGTCAAAAAGGAAAATAAGTGAGGAAATTAAAGAAAGTGATTAAAATGTTTTAGAAAATACATGTCATGTTTATTAATTTAACCAATTTCTTTAATAAAATCAAAATAAATAAATATATCTTATATTAAGAATTAGATGTTATTCATAATTTCGTGGAAGAAAGTGGATATTCTTTGAATTTCTTAAATCCATCTCCATTAATTTTTTCGTTTCCTAATTAAAGTCCAAAAAATATGGTTGAAGGTTGGTGCCACAGTTATGTAGAAGAGAAATTGATAAACTCCCCAACAAAAATTATACTTTCAAGACCGGATGAGTAGTATATGTCACAATCGTTTAAAGCTTTAACAATTTAAGTACAATATATTTTTCAGGTAAAAAATAAAATATATTTTCAGTGGCCTTTATTATATATAAAATTTTATTTTTTAAAACATAAGGATTAAATTGTAGTTCAGTTAAAATTATAAAGATGGTGTTACAATGAGTTAAAATTGGAGATTAGGTTACTACCGAGTTAAAAAGATTGAAAATGTATTATATAAAGTCAAAGTGTGGAGACTTAGTCAAAATTATAGAACTAAGAGATTAATTTTTTATTAAAATATAAGCGGTATAATTATTAATAAAATAATTTTTTAAATATTTATTTTTTATACTATCACTCAATATATGGTTTGGATTGGCCACTACTACTCTAAATACAAAGAATCTCCTTTTCCGACTCAAACTTGAGACTTAGCCCTATGTTGGTATTTTTCAAATATATATTTTTTGTGTGAAGATTTTTCAAATATATCTTTATTACATTGTTAAATTGCAGAGGCTAAATTTTAGCGGGTTGAATTTATTTATTTATTAATAATTTAATATTTTATTACAGTTTTATAAATATAAAATATGCGGTTGAAATTAATCAGGGCACAGCGGCACATGTGTGATATAAACAGCGACCAAGTGAAGATTTTAGGAGAAATTGCAGCGTGAATCTGGTTGAACATGTGATTTATAGTTTGATTAATTAAAATATAATAACTTAACGAACATTAATTTTAATTGGTTGTTTGTAATTTTTATATTTTTATTTTTGTTTTAAATAAACAAATCCATTAATTAAGATTTCATAAGTAATGAAAATTAAATATGGTGAAATCTTTTAATTTTATTAATATGTCAATTAATATTTAAAAAGCATAAAACTATTTAGTTAGTTGTTATATTTTAATTATTTAGACTATAAATAATATGACGAGTCAAATTTATAAAAGAATTTCTCAAGAGGAAGGGGATAATGTGACAAGAGGAAAGAATCCAAATCTGATTGGAGCCCAACTCCGGAGAATTAATTTGTTAGAACGTGGCAAGGTAGAAAGACATGCCGCCAAGGCAACTCACACGTGTTAAGACCGTGGCATAATAGGAGGAGTGACTAGGCAAAACCACCTTTTGCCGAGAGAAATTTTTTTACATATAAATCAGTTTTTTAATTAAAAAAACATATTTTTTGAGGATAAAGTGTAAAACCCATTTAAATAATCAAAACCCCATAGTCATTTTTCTTTATATTCTTTAAATTTGAATCATAACCAAACAATTAAATGAATATGTCTAACATTTTTTGTACGTTATTAACTTGTATGGTTTATCATATACTTTTATTTTTTTAATAGATTAGTATTGATAAATTTTGGATGACACCTCAACTTTAAATGTAAATTCTTGTGGAGATGTTAATAAAACTAAATAAGTTAATATATTATGTATGCCATTAAATTATAGAAAATATTAAGATTAAATTTCTTATATCTATTTTATCAAATTCTCTAATCACATGTAACAATGAATTATAATTTTTTAATTATTATTATTTAACCCTACACCCATATAAAAGAAAATAGGATAAATGGCCGCACATAATTAGAGAATTTGATGTAATAGATATAAGGAATTTGGTGTAAGTATATTTTTTAAATTAAATATTATTTTATAACTTAAACAAATTAGTTTGAATAAAAACAATGAGTATAAATACTTAAATTAACTTAATTAGATTCATTAATTTTTTTAAAAAAGACAATTGAGTATTATATTTATAATAAAAGATAATAATATATTTGAACGTTCAAACTTTTTGGTCCAACAATAATCCCTTGACTACATATAAATAAGGAAACCCACCATCGATTCATAAACAAGCTTCTCAGAAAAATGGCACACTTCCAAAACCAATATGGTGCAGTTCCAGCGGCAAGTCATCAAGACCCAATTCAGAAGGAAATGGACGCGGTCGGAGACATCATCGGCATCGGCGGCACTGATCATGTTGTGGTGGCTGATGACGTCACCAGCCCGGCGCTGGTTGAACCCACCGGTGAAACCGAAGCTGCTAGCAGTGATGGTGTTTTATGTTTATAAGGTATGTTTTATGTTTTGTTTATTTTTATGTTCGAAACTAATGAATAATTTTCTAGATAATTTTTTACATGAATATCTTTTACTTCTGAAAATACGGGTTTGATTAATAAAATTGGTAAAATGGGTCAGTCCAGGTTTAGAAGAGTTTGGGTCCAAATGATCGATATGGGTGTCTTTCCCTATTTGAACCTTCGAGATCAAATTTAATTTTTTTTAATTACACGATTTTTTTAAAAGTTAAAATTTAAGATATTACTACTTTATATTATATTATCTAACTATTAATAAATTTCTTTGATAAAAAAAATTAAATCCAACCTTCTAGATGGGAAGAGGACCAGAAACCAAAAGTCTAAAACACGTCTTTAATAAAAGGGACTAAGCTAGAAAATTTTAACCCTTATCTTGCATTCTCTCTCTCTCTTTTTTAATATTTTAATTTTTAGAAAAATATTAAAAATCATAAATTGCTGGTTGAAAATGATAATATCACAAATTATTTAAATATAAAACTAATTTCCTATCAAATATATACATAATTTTAAATATTAGAACACATAATATAAATTAAATTTATGTAAAGTTCGAATCAACTAATTTTTTGTAAAGTTCGTATGAATAAATTAGTGTCTAAGGTTGGCAAAATAATTAATGTCTAGGACTAAACATTCTAATATGTGTGTATGTGTATAATTTATTAGAAAATTGTACTTTTAAAAGACTGTATAATACAAGCATCCAACCTACATAACAACAATCTTTATCTCGTTACGGAAAAGTCGGCTAAACAAATAAAAAAAAAAGTATTAATTCAAAGTTCTAATAGTTTTTATTTTATTAAGTGTTATTTTATATTTTCCACTACTCTTCATCGAAGTTTAATCTACATATTCTCCTATTGGACATATGAGATATTATGTTGGTTAGTTAGTTGATTAATGCCCTTCCCTTCTCAGACCCTAGTTTGTGAGTAAATGTTTGTCTTTAATGTAAAATACTTTTTCATTTTACCTCTCATGTTTATTATTATTTTAAAATTAGTCTGTCTAAACCTAGCGATTGTGCAACAGTAGCGGCTACCTTCGTTCCGGGTCGCAAAGTGGCTTCATCTGGTGAGGTTCTTTCACGGTCGCAACATCAAGTTTTTTTCCTTTATTCTATTTAACCTATCGAACCTGAGTGCAGATTATTATCATCTTTTTTTTTGTATCTTTTTATTTTGTGTCTTTTAGTATATGAAATGGAGCCTGGTTGTTGGATTTAATGGAGATTGTACTGCTGATTGGATTTTCGTGTTGTAGTCAATTATCTCAACTGGCTGCTGTTTAACATCGTTAGTATTAAAAGGTCATGGGATGTTGATATATTTCGTTTAAGGAGCTGCATGTAAGAACATACTTGGGATCTTGACATAATTATTGTGTAAGGGATAAGGATATATGTTTTCACTTTTGTTTTTATTTTCTATGACTATATTAAAAACAATATAGATTTTAAAATATCAAGATTGCTTGCACATTTGTCGATAATAAATTTTCCCAAACATACACATTTTTTTAAAGACTTTACCAATATCTAATAAGGGTGCCACACGTCCAATTTGAGCCCTAAATCGGTGTACCAATCAGACATACTAAATTAAATAAAAATTGACATATAAGAAAAACATGTTTTATATTTAATATCAAGGTCATCCCTTTAAATATATTATATATTAAATAGAAGGAGTGAAACTGTAAAAGACTGAACATGTGCAAAAAGTACCAAATATCTTTTCTTGCTTCAATGTCTAACGGCTTCTCTCAATTGGAACCTTAGCAATGATCTACGCGTGATTTCAAACAATCTCGGGCCACCTCCTCAGCTTATTTCAAAGGCTCAAAATGGGAAAAATATAATGTACTTGAAAACAACATTTCATCAATGCTCATTTCTTTTAATCTAGTCGGTTTAATTAATATAGATAACCTGTCCAACTATAGGATCAATCTTGATCAGACTAGTAATTCTTCTTCATTGATTATTTGGCTTGTTGGTGGTAATATGTAACGTTCTCTTTTTAATTAATATATATATATATATATTGACGTTTCTAAAAAAAAAAGAGTAAAAGATGAGATAGCAATAATTAATGGAGCACGGTAATCAACAATTGTTTGACATTGAAACTTCTTGAACCCATATCTAGTTTCTGCATTTTCCATCTAACTGTACGATCAATGCTCATTATATAACTATTTCTTTACATTGATGCCACAATCTCTTGAACCTCTGGGAAGCTTAAGCAACTCAATACAGAAATTGTTTATTTTGTTCTCACTCATAAGTTCACCAAACTGAATCGTCATTTCTTTTAAGACCGGGGCATTTTTCAGCAAAACTTTCACTCCCATCAACTCATCGATTTCCCCTTCCTGTATTTACAAATGCAGGTGGCTGAGGAAACGTGGAGGGACAGGGTTCAATATGCCAACCTCAATTATATCAAAGTTCATCGCAATTCCCTTTGAAATGATAAATTCAGCTTTTTTAATCAAATATAATAAACAGTAAAAATATTTAATAAAATATTATATAAAAAAAGTATTTAGTCAAATGTAACACACAAATCGATCTTGCCAAGAATAATTTGTGTGTAAATTATTTAGCAAAAGTGGGGCTTATAGAGGAATTTGTTTTTATTAAGAACGACTTGTGCACATGAACAGTGTACAAGGAAGGGAGTTTTTTTTTTAAAATATTAATTTATTATTATTTTTTTATAAAATGTAATAAAAATGATAAATAATAAAAGCAAAACCCCAAAAAAATTATTAGAGAAATTTAATTTTAAAGGAGGGAAAACGAGAAATCCCAAATAAATGTTTGTGTAATTTTATATAGTAATAACCAAAATTGTCACTGAATTTTTATATAACATCTAATTCTTATTCTATACAAAAATGGATGAGCGCATTAAATTACATGTTCAGATTGTTGGCTAGGGGCTTTCTATGTGGAAAACATAGTGAACAGTGTTTTAACCACTGCAACATATATACATGTAGTTGGCAAAATATATATATATATACATGTAGATATATAGCTTAATTTTCATTTTAATTTGATTTATATATAACAATTAATAAGTTCATGAAGAAAAATGAAGCTTGTGTTGATATATAAAAGATTAACGCGTTGATGGATTCATACAAATATAATTTCCAATATCATCATATGTCAATATTCGATTGTCACGTTGATTAGTTGAAGCGAAAAGTTCCCTCCTTAATTCAAACCTGTGTATAATTCTAATATTTGTGACTAAAAAACTAACTAATAATATAATACGCAAATTTTTAATCTTCACCTCATCATAAAGAGATTCCAGCTTCCATTATCCAATGAAACGTTCAATATCCTGGTAAAAAAACATATGAATTATTTGTGACTACCTGTGCCACAATAACAGCAGCAGCAGCAGCAGCAGCAGCAACGGCCACAGTGAACGCGGGGCAAAACTAGATGTGGCACCGGCAGTCGCTATTTTTAGTGTTGTTTTATTTTATTTATATTCTTTTATCCTCACTTTGTAATAATTATTTGTATCATTACGTAATTTAATGCGCTCATCCATTTTTATATAGGATAAAAATCAGATGTTACATAAAAATTCAGTGGCAATTTTGGTTATTACTGTATAAAATTACACAGACATTTATTTGGGACTTTTCCCTTTCCCTCCTTTAAAATTGAATTTCTCTAATAATTTTTTGTTGGGGTTTTACTTTTATTATTTATCATTTTTATTACATTTTATAAAAATTAATAAATTTTTATAAATTAATAAATTAATATTAAAAAAAAACTCTATCCCTGCACACTGTTCACATGAACAGTCGCAAGTTGTTCTTGTTAAGAACGACTTCCGCTGTGTGCACCACTTTTTTCAGATAATTTACACGTAAGTCGTTATTGACAATAACGATTTGCATAAATCGTTTTTGCCAATAACGATTTGTAGTGTTACATCTGACTAAATATTTTTTATATATATAGTATTTCGTTAAATATTGTTTCTATTTATTATATTTGATTAAAAAACCCACTTTTTGACGAAATACTTCTTAAAGCTAAAAAAACTTCCACACAAATGGACCTTCAGATGGTAAAAGTGATTCGTGTTTGAAGCTGGGGTAATACAAATAAACTAAAATAGTTCCTAAAAGCTCTCAAAAGGTCTTAAACTTAAATTAGCTTTTTTAAAAAAAGTTTATTCACAAATAAAGAGTTCACAAAATTAAGCTAATGGACTTTTTTTTTTTTTTTTTCCAGACACGGCTATTTTCCTAACTAGGCCCTTAAACTTTACTGTTTTGGTACAAAGCGTTCATGTTTCCCTTTTTTCTTTTTGAAAAATAGCATCATCGTCATAAAGGATTTTTTTTTTTAAGTATCAACTAGTACTCTAAAATATGTTTTTATTATCATTCAGTATCTTAAAATAATTTTTAGTTCACCTAGCATCCAAAAATATTTTTTTAGTATTACCTCGTGTTATAGAATATAAATATAAAACTCAATCGACATTTTTAAGAAGATTAAATAAACTAATTAAATTATTTTAAAGTATTTATATTTATCATTTTTCGGCAAACCAATTTATGTAACTTGTAAATTGATGCATAATTTAACCATACTTAACATATGATATGATTAAATTATTTATTTAATTTCATTAATCTCTTAAATAAAATCAACTAGATCTTATATTTAAGACTACATGTAATACCACCTAATATCCAATGCCTAGCACACTTAAGAGTTTTTCTACAAATGTACTCAATATCCTAAATTAATTTTTAATGCATATAGCACCCAAAATATTATTGCTGTGAGACTCAACATCTTAAACTAATTTTTTTTATGCAATGTTTAAGAGGACTAGATGCACTAAAAATTAATTTAGTATACCCAATGTTAATTTAGATGCACTATAAATTAATTTAGCACACTTAAGAGGACTAGATGCATTAAAAATTTAGTGAAAAAATACTTTAGTGCACCGAATGTTAGAGAGATGATGATAAAAAAAGTCTCAGATAAGATGATGCTAATGCTAGTTTGCGATGGTTATAGATGTTGGATGTCTACTCTTTTGGTGGTTCTCTGTGTTGCCAACCGCAGCGATGGTAGTAGCTTTCTTACCTCCCCAAACAGGCTCCAACTTATTGTAAGGTAATCCATCCTAATTCTCACTTAACCATGTTTGTCCTTGAACTTATTGTGCAATACGATGCATTAGTCCTTGTATGTATGATTGCACCTTTTAATTTTTTTTGACACTTGGTGCTCGTTTTAGAAAAAATGGCAAAAAAAGTGTATTTAAACATTTTTTATTAGTTGGGACAAAACTTCTTACACATATTTATTTTGAATGCTATAAAAGCACTTATTTCGAATGGGTATGGAAAAATGTTACTGGTCAATACTCTCACCCTTTGAGGTGCCTACCATAGATGATCAGGATTAGTTTAGGCCGTTATAATACTTGAAAGATGGCTTGCGTGGGATAGCAGATGCTCACGCAAAAAAAAAAAAAGGGCTAAAACAAACAACTTCAAATCTGGACTTGTATCTATTCCCACTCCTCTCTCTCTCTCACACTCACATATGGATTGATTGAAGAGCCTTGAGAGATCACAAACAACTTAAAGCCCGGACTTGGATCTTGATCCTCCTCTATGTATAATTAAAATTGTGGTTTTTGAAAACAGGATTTTATAAGCAATACTCATCCGATGTTTAAAGTATGACTTTATTAAGGAGTTAATAACGTAAGACATATTTAATACATTGGGTTAAACGGCAATTTTGCTTAAGTTTTAAAAAGGAGCAAACTGGCCTAGGACATTATCTCTGTTAATTTTGATTATTAGTTGGCCAAATATGTTGAGCTAACAGTTTATATATGATCCACATCATTCTTTTTAAAGTGTAAATTTTTCTCTAGAGTCCATATTTATGAACTTCATTTTTTTTAAAGTTAGACTTACAATATTTGAGGGCAAATTTACATCTAAACAGAAATAAAATATATGATTTGTGAACTGTCATCTCAACGTATTTGATTAACTAACGTTTAAAATTAACGGAGATAACGACTAAAGCAAATTTGCTCCCTTTTTAAAACTTTAATGGCAAAATTGCCCTTTAACCCTTAATATGTTTATCAATATTTTTTAAATTAACTCCATTGATACTCCCCCAACAATAATTAGAGGGAGGGAGAAAATAAAAGAAGATGATTAAGATGTTTTAAAAAAACTGTCATATTAGCTAATTCACATAATATCTTTAATTTATTCAAATTAGTTAATTAAGTTTTACATTAAAGATGACAAGGAGCCATAATTAAAGAGAAGAATAGGGTAAATCAGGGTAAAAAATGCACACATCCTAATTTATTTTAAAATAAGTATTTGTAGTGTAATATGAAGTATCTAAGTTTTTACTCTAACAACAACAAAAATAAAGGATGATGAGTGATGGACATGTAAATTGTGGGCTGAATAGAGGACAAAGGGACCCAGCACAGGGAGGTACCCTCGGCAAGAACTTAACATTTTTCTCCTAAATTAGATAACTTATTTGACAAAAAAAAAAATACTATCAAATTAAAAAACGAAGAAAGAAAAATTAAAGCTCCTCGGAATGGACGCATCAGTGTGGACATAAGTGGGCATTATCGATCACGGAAAAAGGAAAAAAAAAAACGAGGGTGGGCATTATAGTGAGGGTGACAAGGAGGAAGGGAAGGCCATGTTTGGCAGTCCAAGCAGAGCCCATTCGTTATCCATTAATATAGTCAATGGCTTTACCTAATGTTTGGTCCCATCCTTTGCCTCACGTGTGACCCATGTTTTCCCTGACTACGACTGCCCTATCTTTTTGTTTTTTTTCCCTATTCACCAAACCTGAAAGCATTGTTAGTATAATATCCCTTCAAATTATATTTTATTTTACTTTATACTAATAATTTTCTCTAGAGATTTTAATATTTTTGGGGAAATTGCCAGGTATTAGTAAATGGACTAAATTATCAAGAAGTCTAGATAAACGATGTATATCTTAGTTCACATTCGGACTTCTTTATAATTTAATGGGAGAATTGTGTTTAGGTCTCAACCAACTAAAAATATGATCAAACAGTTTCATGAAATCGTGTAATTACAAAAAAATTTTGACATTTTTTTATAATATATTGCTTATATTAAATTACCCCATTACCTTTAATGAATAAATTATTTTTCTCTCTCCTTCAACTACTCTCTCATGCACTCCATATCTCTCTCTCTCTCTCTCTCACAATAAATCTACTATTAGAAAAAAGTTGCTTATAGGTGTAAAGTTAGTTGTCATTACGAGCACCGATAGTTGTTAACCTATAAGATAAAGTTATCATTAACAACTATAGGTGCCTGTAGTGATAATGACAAGTATCTTTACACCTATTGACAACTTTTTCTAAATACATCAAATATTCCAACAAATATAATGTTTACCTAATGATGACTACTGCCAACTACTTATGAAAAAAAAGACCATAAATTAACAAGAAACGTATCAAACTTTTGGAACTCACTCCCAAACAACAATAAACCACGACTATTTTTAATGACATTTATAAAGAAAATGAGAATAAGATGCATTTTCCAAAAAATTCCAAAGCCATGGCAATACTAAACTTGGATTAGGATTCTTGCAAGCCTGCACACCTTGTGAGGAGTGAGATCAACATCAGAATCTTCCCAAACACACTAGCGATGACAACTGTCGACCTGTAGAAAAAAGTCCTTAACAATCGTATTGACAACTATATTTGCCCGTATTGATAATTCGTTTTTTTTCTTTGCATGCCATATGTTATAATCACTACTTTCACCCCCATCTTCATTCCTCCACCTATCTATATCAGAAATAGAGCACGCTGAACCCAAAGAAAAAGATATCTAACTACGACGGCGACAACACTCAAGCTCTCAAACTCCATGACAACTCTGACGCTCTCGCAACCCACCAGCTCTGGAGCTCTGACGCCTTCCCAACCTAGACGCCTCTCACTTTCTTACTTGGGCACCGTGGAAGGCAAACTGAAACGAAGAGGCAGAGAGAGATGGCGTGCATGAGAGAGTGGCTGAAGGGGGGAGAGCAAGAGCCTCTGTCTACATGAGAGAGTGGTTGAAGGGGGGAGAGAGCAAGAGACATAAATGGTTGCATGAGAGAGTGGCTGAAGGAGAGAGAGGGGAGAGAGAGTGAAAGAGACAGAGATGATGTGCATGAGAGAGTGGTTGAAGGAGAGAGAAAAATAATTTATTCATTATGGACAATAGGGTAACTTGACATTAGAAATATATTGCAGAAAAGTTCTATAAGACTTTTTTGCAATCACGCAATTTCACATGACCATTTGATCGTAGTTTTCGTTGGTTGGGACCGAAACAAAATTCTCCCTAATTTAATCCTTTTCTTGAACTCTTATACTATATTTGGACAAAGAGAAAATTATGAGAAAAAACTCAAAAAATAATAAATTTATTTATCATTTATGAAAATTCAAACACAATATTCGTTATCCCTTCATTTTTCCATACTTTTCTCTCCAGCAAAATATAAGGTCAAAGTATCCTACCCCTTTTTTTTGTTAATATAGATTCAAATTTTAGTTTGACGCGTTGTGAGAGATTAATCATTTCTCTTAGACCCAGCTCTCATTGGTCTCTTTCTAGTTTTAATATGTGCATGCGTATTTCTATTTTAGACAATCATATTTAAGGTATTGGATGTGTTTGGATTAAAGATTGCAATCGGTACTTTTAGAAAAGTAATACTGAGTAAAAGTAAGATTGGGTAAAAGTGAGATTGTGTAATTTGATTTGTGTTTGAAGTAAAGATTGCAGAAGTTACTTATGCAAAAGTAAAACTTGTTAGGTTGAAATTTTGTAAAAATAACTTTTGATGGGAAATGATTGAAAAGGACATGAATCATATTATATAGGTCACACACATATATCTAAATATATTGTGATATTTATACCACATCCGATCATAATTAT
>JBAGKO010000004.1:11216973-11239057 GCA_037177275.1 Acacia concinna | reverse complement strand
ATAAGTCTTTTTGTACTTTTTTTAAGTAATGAAAAAAAATGTCACTGAATTTTTAACAACACGAGTATCGTAATTCACAACAAAAGTATCTCAATTAACAACATCATCACAAACAACTCACAGCGTAAATACGTAATACCTAAATGCTTCTAGTGTTGTTAATTTAGATACCCGTGTTGTGAATTACGATACTTGTGTTGTTAAAAATCTATTGGCATTTTCGTAATTACACAAAAAAGTACAAAAAAACTTATTTGTGATTTTCCAATTTCATTGTTCTAAATTGAGATTTCTCTATTTTCCTTGTCTTTTTTTTGGGATTTTTTCGTTTTTAAAATTTTATTTTTCATTTTTTTGTTATAACTCCCTCCGGTCCTAACTATAAAATCTATTTGACTTGTTTAGAGAATTCTAAGAAAGTTAATTACATTTTAAATTTATTTTGTTTCTTTAAAATATATTTTTTAACTTATAAACTAATATATAATATGATAAAAACAACATATGATATGATTAAGTGGCTTATTTTGTTTCATTAAATTCTCCAAATAAATCAATTAGGTCTTATAATTATGACCGGGGTAGTATAAATATCACAATATATTTACATGTAATATATACTTCCTCTAGTCTTAATTATAAGACCCATTTGACTTTTTTGGAAAATCCTAAGAAAACTAATTATATTACTTTAAATCATGTTATTAATTAGGGAAAATCCCATTTAAATACTACTTGAATTTTCAAAATTCTAAAAGGTCTGTTAGAATATCAAAAACCCAAGGGAAGAATCTGGGTTTTTAAATTTCATATGTGAACAGTAACAGGATTTTCGCTATAAGAGTAATGGGATTACCCACAAGAGTAATGGAATTTGCTACAATTTTCTTATCTCTGTTTCTCTCTCTTCTTCTATCACTATTCATCTGACACTAACGCTGATATTGACACTAACGCATAGTGATAGAGGAGAGAGAAATATGCCCATGACAGAGGAAAGAGGGGATTTTCGCTATAAAAGTAATGTGATTACTCATAAGAGTAATGAAATTCGCCAGTTTTCGAAGCATTTTTCACTTCAGCAACTTTGAAAAACAAAGGAGAGAGTGGATTTTTCACTATAAGAGTAATGAAATTCGCTAGTTTCCGTACCACTTTTCCCTTCGAGAAAATAAAAAAAATCCAATTTGGTCATGGTACCTTGTTGTCTTTTAGAAATGCTAACATACCTTTTTGGTATGTTTTTAGCTTTTTTTTACTTTTATGAAAATTTATTTTTCATTTTTATGTATAATTTTTAAATATCACAATGTATATATCTATATATATGTGTATAATATATATAATAAGATTCATGTCCTTTACAGTCATTTCTCATCAAAAGTTACTTTTAAACATATCAGTCAAACATATTTTACTTTTACATAAGTAACTTATGCTATCATTATTTTAAACATAAATCACATTATACAATTTGATTTTGACCCAATCTTACAAAACCATGATTGTAAATAAGTGATTTTTTTCACTGTTATTCTAAACACATTCCAAAACTTATAGGCATAGCAGTGTTAATAGGCCACCAACAAGAACAAGTTGGAATGAGATATTTATGTGTGGAAAAAGAGACAAAGAGGAAAAAGAGATATTAAAAAGAGCGCGCACATGCAGAAGAGTCAAAAAAGTAGAATAGATGAAATATATATAGTAATGAATGTGCTTCTCTCCCTGCTAAGGATCTTCCTTGACAGAGAGAGAAAGACACATAAGTGTGAGGAAAAAAAATTGAGGGGGTCATACCCTTTTAATTTTTTTCTCCCATAGGATATGTTTTTCTCTCTTTGCCAATTACCTCTTTGACAGAGAGAGAAACTAGTCCTAACAATAGGAGCATTTCACTTTTTTCTTGTTTGTACGTGTGAGTCAAGTGTCAACTAGAAATCGTCCCAAGAGCCAACCATGAAACTTAAAGGATCATTGGCAGCATTGCGTTTTTATTGTATCGCACAACCACATTATAGAACCCACTACGTCACTATTTATATATGTCTATATATAGCTCACTTTACAAATATCTCAGAGTAGAAGATGGGTGAGAGATAGGATATAGATATATATATAGTGATGTCACTGCCGTACCTGCAAGTTGGAAAGATATAGCAAAGCCAAAATCCACTTGGTCCCCTTCCACTAGCTACCACAATTAGAATTTTTGGATTATACTCTTTTTTGACTGGGTCAGGTGAAAGAAAATCGATATATTGTTGAATAAGATTATATGTGTGTGTTCAAATTTTGAGAACAGAGAAAATCACAATAGAAAAGTAACCCTAATTATTAGTAGGATCAAGATGTAAGTTAATCCTAAAAATTTTCACTTAAGAGTAAAGATGTTTATAATTTCTTTTTTATGGTTTAAAGTTATCTTGAAAGTGTTAAAATGGATCAATTTTGCTCTTTACTATATGAAAAAAAATGTTAATTGTCAATATCAAATTTTTAACGGGGTGAGTCAATATAACATTGTTATGTTTTGAAACTTTTAAGGAGACATTGAAATAAATAAATAAATAAAATTTATACAACATTGCTTATGAGTAAAAACTTCTAGAATAAATTTGTGTGTTAACCCTTATTTATATTGGAAACTACAATCAAAGAGAATGGTCTAAGGAAAAAAATATAAACATTTAGGGTTAGGGGAGATAGAAACAAGTAGGTCATGCATATAGGATACGAGAGGAGGGAGTATAGGATTATCAAACAACTCTTTGGTGGGTTGAGTTGAAATGGTAGGATACATCTAAAATAAGAAATGTTCAACTCTTGAGTTCTGTTTAACTAAAGGGAAATGGAAGGAGAGGAGGGAAAACTGTTAAAAGTTGATTAAAATAAAAGAGTAAAAAAAAATATGTTAAGAACTTTCAACCTTAATTCCCTACATTTTTAAAATTCAAGTCATAAATTTTTTCTCCATTTCTCCCCTCCAAATCCCTTATATCAAACAACTTTTTTGCGTCTGTTTTGGTTTGAAAGAAATGAAAGGGAAGAGAGGGGAGGAGAATATTTACAGGTGCAATTTAAAAACATTGAAGTGGGCTTAAATGATTTTACTAATTATTTTTCTTATCCTTTTATTTCACATATTTTTTTTATTAAAATCTTATAACTTCACTTATCCATCTCCTTCCATTGGAAATTAATTAAAAAATTTGGAAAAATAATATTGAGATCCCAATTGAAAAAAAATTGAAAAAGTCCTATAATTTATTAATGACAAATAAATGATCTACCATTGATAAATCATGAGACTTTTCTAACATCAATTTTATTAATTGGGAACCAACCATCACTTTCCCTGCAAATTTCCATCCCCTCCCTGCGTATCAAACAAGTAGACCATTAGGACCGAAAAAATGAGGTAGAGAGTGCGACATCTGATCGCTATAAGTTCAAGAATGCTATATATATATATATATATATTAATGAATAATATTCAACATTAAATGGTTGTTATATAAAAATCTTAGAAACCCAACAAATAAATGGAATTGAAAGGTTGCAGTACATTATGATTCCAGCTAGCCAGGACTAAACATATACCTTTTTCTTCCTTTTCATAGGGGTCCCTCTCCTACATATCATCCATCTCTTCTGTTTTTCTTCCTCCCATCACAAAGTAATTAAGACTCTGTAACTGAAGATCATCGCTGTAGTTTTTGTTCTACTTATTATTTAATTTCTCTGACTAGCTACCATAGAGTTTCTCTTTTTGCAAGAATTTAGCGATGGTGGCGGTAATGACCCGATTTTAGAAAACCCCTTTTATTTTTATTTTTTGCTAATTTTGTCTAGATTTATTAAGAAATTTCTTTTTACTATTATGATTATCCCTCATTTCTTCTCCCTTACCACAATCAAAACTCTATTTTTTTTTATTTCTTTTTTTCTTCTAGTGTTATTTGCCTTTAAACTAATTGTGAATCTTACAATTTTCGACTCACAATTCCGAAAATAAGTTTTCTAATTCACGACTCGTGTCCCCGTTTAGTAACATTGACTCACAAATTTAATTTGTACTAGTTCCAACTCCTCACGGCATTTAAACTTTTTCCTATTAACTTCATGATGTCCCAACTTGAAGGCGTCGCCCTCTATTTATTGCGAAAATTGCAATTTGATATCATAGAAGTGAATTTACCATAAGACAGTTCTATAAAATCGTGTAATTACAATAAAGTCTAAGTTGACAACTTCATACACTTTTAAGGCTATTATTAACAACTTCATAAATTTTATTAACAATTTTAAAAATTTTTATTGTAATTACACAATTTTTTAGGACTGTTTTATTATAAATTTTTTTTTATTGGGACCAAATTATAACTTCCCCTTATTTATTTGTTTTCTTCTTTCCTGGTTCGGCCGATCTTACGTAAACCTGATTGTCCTACAGCATCTATCTATATGTTAAAAACTATTAATGATGCAATTTTACCAGTAAATAGCAGCCATATTAATTACTTTGTCCTACTGGTCTTGTGATTAATGATGTTATTCATTAAAAGAGCCAACAACTCTTAGGATAAGTTCAAAGCAGTACATGCATTTTGCAGCTAATGCCATTATTATTATTAAGGCTGCTAGGTGCACTTAAACGACCAGAGTGTCTAAGGTGTCTAGGAGTAGCAAATGATAAATTTGACAACCCACCATACTTAAAAGAAGAAGTATTATATTTAGCTAAATATTTACTGTTTGTAGTGTTTTAATAAAAAAACCGGTTAGATCGAACATCATCGACAAGACAAGCATATAGTTGTATAGAATATATGCTTCCATGGTTTAATAATGTATTGTCGACTATTACTTTGTCCAAACAATTTGCAAGTGATCCTTTATATATGATCACTCGATCTATTGCCATTATTGGAGCACTATGAAGATATTTTGTTGCTGATTTGTTTCCAAGCAATATATGGATTCGGATCTTAAATATAATAGTTAGTTAGTTTGAGGATTTATTTTGGTCATTATAAAGGTAACACCTTAATATTATACCATGTCTTCAAATTAAATTTATAAATTTTAAAATGATGGTAAAAGGGGTATTTTAGTAAATTAAAATCTATGGTTTTATACATAAATATATAACTAGTTTATTTAATATTTATATGTTAGTTATCTAGTTTTTATTATGAAAACTCAGTGAACTCTTCTCACTTTATTTGTTTACATTTTGGTGCGATTTTGGTCAAGTACGTCATATCGCCAAATAATTAGTGCTATGTTAATGTTCTTTTTTTTTTTTCTTGGTCGAAAAGTGCAATGTTAATGTTGAAGTTCAATAGAATCGACACAAAATATCGATTTCATCATAAACAGATATTTATTTTCTACCCAACAAAATTATCAGATATTTCTACTTTTGTACACTGGACAATAATGTAAATGAATACAAATGCACTAATATTGGTAATATACCGCCTCTGATCTCATTCACTTTTAATTAATTAATATAAACAAAAAGATACTATTAGTAAATAATTTTAAAACTACCTAATTTTTTACCAATTCATGTCAATTAGCATACACGTAGTTTAGGGTACCATCCCTTAAACAAGTTTTTTTTTCCTTATTCCTAATTTTTATGTTAAAAAAGCACCATAATTGGGAAGAGGCTGCATTTTTCTCTTCACAATCGGCGAGAGATTAGTACTCCTATTTTTTAAAAACAAAAGAATTCTAAATTTAATGCAATAAATATGCTACTCATCTCTTTTCTTTTCTTTTCTTTTTTGATAGTGGCTAAGTTTAGGTAGAGGAAGACGTCGATACCCTAGTAGGGTCAGGACAGATCTCCCAACCTCTTTGAGAATTTACAAGAGGAAATTACAGATAGCTCCACCAGTGAGGTCTCCCCGTTAGTCAGAGGGTTCGAACACACTCCTTTTTTATCGGGGTGACAAGACCTTAACCAACTACGTCAAACCTCATAATTACTCAACAAAATCTCTATTTCCGTATCAAGTGCACTTAAAAGATTTTGCAAATGACTTAGAAGAAATAATAATAAGATTTTTTTTAAAAAAAAGTCTTCTAAATAAGAACAATTGAGTAAAAAATTCAAGATATATAATTAATCACATGGATATATTCTATTATATATAAGATAAAACCTCAAACAAATTACATTATTTAATTTATAAGTAATAAATATTGTTACTATCGTTCCTTGTGCATAGCGATAAAGTGTATAGGGAAGAAGTAAAGTGAAGAGGAAGGAGCATAGAAGTTTCAAGAAGGAAAAGTGAAATTGGCAAAAGCAAAGCATTGAATTGAAGCAAAGAATTTGAATTCCACACGGCACATATATATATATATATATATATTCACATTTTTAGGTCATTGTCCTGCAAAAAGATATTAATTCATATATATATATATAATTTGATGATAATATTAGTTATTAGGTGCCCTTTTTTGGTCTGTGCTTAGACTCATCATTTTTTCTTTTTCTTCTCCACCCTTTCTTCCTTAGTACGTTTGCCTGCCTATCCACCAAAACCCCTCATTATTCCCTCCTCTAAATGATCAAATACAAGAGAAGCCTTATATATATTTTCTCTTGTATGAATTTTGTGTTTTTGTCTCTCCATAGATAATACTATCCCTTATACTTAATCTAACAGCTATCTGATTAATTTGGATAGATTAAAGAAATTAGTTTAGTTATTCATTATAAATATATGTTGGTTTTCCTAAAATACTACGTTGGTCATGCCTATTCTTAAATAAAAACCTTTAATATGTGTAATTAATATGATAATGTGGGAAAAATTTATAAATTTAGAAGATAAAGTGAGTTGATAATTTATAATTAGAATCAAATCTAACCCCCTAAGCAGCTTCTATACCAAGGATTAGAAGAAATACTACATACAATCATTGATATAAGAGTTAATTAGTTGGAGATTGAATTTAATCGAAAATATAAAACCCTAACATGTTTTATCTCATATACTTATAATTTTTTTTACATACTAATTTATCTATGTGCATAGATCAAGTCATATTTATTGTAAATTATTAATTATTTTATTTTTTTAATCTGCCCAAATTAATTAAATATCTCTCATATATTATATTAAGGATAAGAGAGAGTAGCGCAAATTTAATTAGGCAGGTCACATGTGAAGACTGTAAAGCCATGCAAAAAAGTGAGTTTTTCAACTGAAAAAGAGAGAGTCAATTTTGGCCTAAAATAATGCTTGATATGGCTTTGGAGTCAACTAATTAGATTCTTACTTAAGTAATAGTTAATTTAAGTTTTAAACTGTTATGAATATTATTTTGTGGATGTCTATTGACATATACTCTAATGAATATTTAATATTCTCTTATATTTTTTCCTCATCTATTACCTACTACACTTATATATTACCTACTAATATATGACTACACAAAGTCAAGTCTTAACCATCATATTTGACAATTTACATAACCATTAAAGTTGACATTTGTAGCAATATTTCTCCTATAAATGCTTGGAGAACATTGTATGCAATATATATACGTAAATGAGAAACATTTCACTTATTTCTCTCTTTCATTTTCTTACTTCTTGAATATAGTTTCATTTACTTTTATAACATAAACAACTTTTTTAGGCTTTTTGTGTTTTCTTTTTAAATTTGAACATTCTAAAACTAATCTTTCAATATATTATCTAAACAAATTTATGTATGTCAAACTAACCTTTTATTTTAATAAAAGGCTAAATTAAAATCACTTTTGCCAAGTATTAATCCAACCATGCATACTACCCATAACCTATGCTCTGTGTGTGTGTGTGTGTGATTTATGTCTGTATATATCCAAAGACCTGAAGCCTATATAGTGTGTGTGTGTGTGTCTCACCCTTGAGTGATTCGTAGTAAGGAAACAAGTTTTTATGTGATTAATTAAGTGGCTAGCACATTTTTCATTGCATTGCTTAGTTGCATGAACTTTATCCCTTATTAAACAAATACTAAACTCCTAGCTGACGTTTTAACTTTTAAGTGCAATTATTATATATAATTAAATTAAATCCCCCATACCTCTTGCAATTCACTACTCGATGATACACATACATATGTATGATTACTAATTAGGCCTGTAGAAACCCAAAATATGAGAGTTAATTATAAGAGGCATAGAATATATTATATTATATTATATTATATTATGAACGTGATTATTGTTGTTAGTAATGACTGAAGTTACGAGAAATGAATCCCTTTTCTGAGAAAAAAAAAGAGAGCATAAATTAAGTGAGAGAAGATGCTGAGAATGAAATTAATTACTTAATTAACGAGGACTTAAAAATTTTATTATACTTACGAAAAAAAGTGTGAAGCCACGTGGACAGAAGCACGGCCCTTCGTGGCTGCCAACGGCCATGTTGCCCCATCTTTCAGACTTTGGTCACCCACCCGACACCCCTGATATGCGGTTGCGCTTCCCCTCTATCAACGACGAATCAAATTATCACTTATAACTTCAAAGATTTTTAACTGCCCCCATTTTCTTTTGTCTTTTTTATATACTGATGATATTATTCGATTTGATTTTATATGATATTACGTACTGCTTAATTAGCTATAAATCCTTTTTTATAGAACCCCAAGCATTCACCACTAACATCTTATAAATTTCTATACGACCCGACCCATTCACGTATCCAACCAACCACACATATATTTAGTCTGTTTCTTATTACAAGGCATTGTAACTCACTTGATGTGTAAATTTCTTCAATACCGCCCCTATCTAAAGTTATTAATTATGAGATAGAATTTAATGCAAATATGAAATAAATTAGTATTTAAATACGGATAAAATTGTACATTTATTCTACTTCTGGACAAAGTTGATATATATAACTCAGCCACCTGTCCTTATTATTCAGTTTTGAAGAAATTGTTAGAGATGCCTTGTAATAAAAACAAATGGGGTATATAAATATAAGGGAAAATTCTATTAAAATACCATATGAATTTGTAAAACTCAAAAAGGGCTGCTGAAATTGAAAAAAGACATTTTGGTCTTAAGGATAAATATGGGTTTTTGCAAATTGGTGATGTGACGCGTGTCGACGTAGGAGAGAGGAAGAGGTTGACAGAGAGGGGAAGAGAGGTAGTGATCAGAATAAACTTGTTAATTCAATTACGAGTCTTGTTATTTCCGCTATTGATTATCTCAAAATACATTCATCAACTTAAAATGTAAAATTAGGATGGACTTGTTAACCCCGTTATGAGTCTTGTTATTTTTGATAATGTTTATGTCAGTGTCAAATATCACTATCTCCTATGTCAGCATGCATCAGCACGCATTACATCATCAATTTACGAAAACTTGGATTTCTCTTTCAAGACCTAAGTGTCTTTTTTCAATTTCAATAGCCCTTTTTGAGTTTTACAAATTCATATAGTATTTTAATGGAATTTTCTCTAAATATAAAATGTAGAAGTACTTTACTTTGTCAATTATAAAGAATAAAACATTAGGAAGATGTTCAAACTCTTAAATGTTTTTTTATCAAACAAATCACTCAAAATTCAACTTGGAACTGGTAAAGATTAGGTCTTAACTGAGAGGCGGCTTTTTTCAAAAGCATTCTTTACATTTTGTTAAAATTCAACTTGAGATTTAATGTTGAAAACAAACACAGTCTACTCATTCTATAATCTAGTTGGTATTTCCTTAGACTTCCACTAAACCATGCATCCAATCTCTTTCATCGAAGTTTGCATTTATTGTTCTCTCTCAAAGGCATTTTCACTATATAATTGAGATAAATATCATGGTGTTAAAAACTGAACTGGTTAATGTATTAGGTTAAAGGCCAGTGGGTCAGATCGGATAACTAACTTGGGGCAAAATTGGTGAGAAAGTTAAGATTGTAGTCTTATTAGTATGAAATTATAAAAGAAATTATTATTTTTTTTTAAGAAAAAGGGGGTGATTCAGGGTAGTATTTAATCAGTCCAAGTCATCATTGGATTGACCGGTTCACACCTGGTCATCCCTCAAGTCCGATTTAATTCTCCGAAACTCATCAGATTGGACTGGTTACTAGACCAGTTCAGCAGTTTTTAATCCGAATCAGTCAGTCATGTATGATTTTTAATACTACAATAAATATAGAGATCAATTAATGCCTACTAACTATGACCATCAACAATGAATGCTCATAGCTTGTAATTGGATGATTGATATTCCAAGATACATTAATATCTAACACCTAACTCAAGTAATCTAATTAAATGGTGTAAATGGATGACAAGCACGCCTCATGTTTATCACAATATTAAGCGTGAGATAGATGTGCTTACTAATAGATGCATACGTTACTATAGCGTTTTTTATCGACTGGTTATAATCGTGCTAATTTAACTCATGCTCTCATGGGAATGAATTTGTGCCCTTGTAATTTCTTGAGATTTATATTATTTGGTTGTGATACGTGGCCTTGGTAAAAAACCAGAGCGAGAGAGAGAGAGAGAGATATATAAGTAGCATTTTCCAAGAATTAAAAAAAAAAAAAAAGGCCAAACAACTGTTTTTTTGTAAACAAAAGTAACAATGTTGGGTGAGTCACACCTGACCCAACACGCATCGGCCCACCAACACACACCTTTCTCTATATAACCCCCCTTCCATCTTCTTCCCCCTTCCCACACTGCAACTCTCTTCTTCATCTTCCTCCTCCTCGATCCATTTCCATCGTCCCCGTCTCTCTCCTCTCTTCCCCCCTCTCTCTACACATATGAGTGTAGAAGCAAGCTTCCCGCCAGCTGCACTGCATGGAGACTCAAGATCTTTCCCCTTCCCACGTGGACGCTTCCCGTCCCTCCCTCGGCTTCCCTCTCGGCACCGCCCTTCTTCTCATCGTCATCTTCAGCCTCAGCGGCATCTTCTCTTGCTGTTATCACTGGGATAAGCTCCGATCCCTCCGTCAATCCCTCTCTCATTCCGATCCCCACCCCTCCTCTCCCGCCAAACCCAACCTCCCCTCCGCCGTAAGCTTCCTCGCCTTTTCCCCCTTCCTCCAATCTCTCGCTCTCATTGTCAATTTTTCGCTGACTCTTGTTCTCAATTTCAGGATTGGAAGCGAAACAGGGGAGACAGCTTGCCGGTGTTGATGCCTGGCGATGAGGTGCCCAAGTTCATCGCGATGCCGTGTCCGTGCGCGCCGTCGCGGTCGGAGAACATCATTGTGAGCGTCGAGAAGCCGCCGCCCAAACCACCGTCAGTGCCGATGCGGGTGCCGGTGGCGGTTCCGTACTATTAAAGTGTGATTTAATTCATGCCTAACTAATCGCCACGTGGGAATGGGTTCACTCCAGTGCGGAGTGCTCTGTTCTGTTAGCTGAACAACTTGCTGTGGTTTCTCAGCCGCCGCCGTCTTCCTCAAGAGATTGGTAGCAGGTCAATTCGTAGTTTATGTGACCAATTTTTCATTTAATTCAATGTTTGTGATATGTACTTTGTAATTATATATATAATCACAAGTCACAGCACTCCATTTTTTCCCCTTTCGTAGATAGGAAAAATCAAATTGGCTTTGTGTGTATTGGATAGGAGGGATAAGAGTAGAAAATCACCTTTTTCCCTTAAATCCACAATATTGAGAAAAATTATCCAAAATCCTTACAAAAATTTTTAAAAAACACTTTTTTAGTCTTCAAACAGCATTTTTTAAAAAAACTTTCTGTTCACCTCTTTGTTTTTTTTCTCTCTTTCTTCTTTTTTTTATACAATTATTATAAAGTTAATATCTTTTTTAATATATGAAAAAATTATTTTGCTAGTAATATTTATCTAAATACTACTCCATCTTTTTTAAATTATAAAAGATGTTTAACTAAATTTATTAGTCCGAAGTAAAAATGATAAATATATTAAAATTGTTACTAATTTTTATTAAAATATCATTATTATTAATGATGAGATATGAAATAAGAGATAAAATATTTATTAAAGTTTATCAATCTTTCTCATCTACCTCCCTTTTTGCTTTTTGGAAATGATAGTTTTTATGGTCACTATAAATATTAATATATTGATATTAAATAAGGGTAAAATTAAAAAAAATAAAATAAAATATATTATTTAAATGTTTTTTATATTTTAAAACAGAGTAAATGTGTCGATTATTTCTTATAATTTATGATGGAAGGAGTATCATTTTATCAAAATTATTCTTTTCACATTAATCTATTATGCTCACAGTATATTCTTTAAAATAGCTTTTATTATTTTTTCTCTGTAAAGTATTCTTAAAAAATTAATCTAGACACTCTTTTGTACTTTACTTTCAGCTGCACAACACGTTTAAACTTGCTTCTGTGATTACCTACCGCTTGAATTTTACCCAAAAGAAAGAGAGAGAGAGAGAGAACGAAGAGTAAAACATTTGAGTTCTGATATCAATTCACAGTCGTTTTGATGTCTGACTATAATTAGGACGTTTAAAAGGAAAATTACAAGCATAATTGTCAATTATTGCTGATTTTTTTCCCAGCTTGATTTTACTGGTGATATTGGCAGAAGGACCTAAAATGACCCCAAGGAATTAGTACAAGAATTTGCCTTTTTGGGTATATGCGGTTAAGCCTGATGAAGTGAAAAGTACAAGAGAGAGACGTGATTTACCAAAAGGAATTGAATTTGGCACAAGCCTAGTCTCTTAACAAATCAACGTTCGATTAAATGAAGGATATACTCACGTTTAGTGTTACGAGAGAATTCTATTTAAATACAAGTTAAATTTTAAAATTTTAGATTAGCCATGCTACCTATAAAAATAATAGAATTAGTCAAATTTATATTTTATGAAAAATAATTAATTTAAGATTTTAAAATTAAAAAGATATTTAAATAAAATCCTTCTTATATTTATTTAATATTTTGAATGAGTCCGATATGGATATTTTTTTGGGGGGGGGGGGAGGGAGAGAGATTTGATTTGTGAGTGAGAATGTGTGGATTAAAATTGCTAGGATGATAAAAACCAATGAAATGAGAACAAGTTACAGGGACTGTAGAAACACTTGAAATAGAAATGTTTGGCGAGATTTTAGTTTTATTTTATTTACATATTTTTTTAATGAGAAGATTTTAGTTTTATTAAAATCGAGTTTTAATGATTTAAGTCTTGACTTGTCTGGTGACTGGTGATGAGCCCGTCTGATCCCATGTCCCCTATAAGCAACGCATATGCAGACCCACCTCAAAATTAATAAGTGGAAGAAAATGCACTCATAATTGCTACTATTAGGTTACCCTACTCATATAATATGATCTTTAATGAACTGATTCACATAATCATATCATATTATATCTTAAATAAAATTGACTCTTTTTCTTGTTTTTCACAGCTGAATCCGGTATATCGCATATGTATATATCCCTTGCATCATTCTACAAGTTCATTACACCAAAGTAAAGCTTTGACATGGGTCTGTTTGCTTCTATTTTCTGTTTTTTATTATTTAGAACAGTTTTATAAAATAGTTTTTAAAAATAAAAAAAAATCTGTTTGGATAATTGTTTTTAAAAAATATCTATTTTTTGAATTGATGTGATGGCAAGATCGTTGGTAATGACATGGTGATAGTCATTATTGATAATGTAGTGTCGATAGTGAATAAGTGACATTCTTAAAAAATAAAAAATGAAAACACAAAAACATGTATAAACAACTTAAAGCTGTTTTTATTTTTTAGTTTTTAAAAACAGTTTTTTGTTTTCTTGTTTTTAAAAATAATTTGGCAAAAACAGCTTTTTAAATTTGTTTTTTGTTTTTTTTTCTTTTTAAAAACAAAAAAAAACTATTCTTAAAACAAATTATCAAACAAGCCAATATATTTTGTCATTAATTCTTATTTATTTCGGAGTGAAATAATGTCAAAACTCAATATAACCTGACGATGGAATTTTGAGATAAACTTATATATAAAGAAAAAGGTTTATTGGAATAAATATTCAAAGGCAGTAGAGTGAGAGGAGGGGCATGCATAAAGAAGGGTAAACCTCTACTACTAAATTTCTAACTACTGTATATCTATGGTAACTCTGATTTTTTTTAAAGTGAAAGTAATATTGAACCAATTAAATACAATTTTCATCATGCAAATTAACTTAGAATCATCAAATTCAACCCAATCGCTCACAATTATGGCGGCTTAGAAGTGAGAACTGATGACGCAGGAGCCATTTCCCAATGTGAAAACATCTTTTTTTTTTTAATGGTCCTTATAATTAGAACGGGCAGGCACTAACAGCATGAAGTTACAACGATGGGATCAAACCCGTGACATTTTCCCACTTAAGAGATACCATTACCACTAGGCTATAAGGCCTTTGGTATGTGAAAACATCTTTGATAGCCTATATAAATCCTATCTGTAATTTATTTATTTATTTTTGCCAATTTTCACTATAAAAAACACTAGATTAACAACAGAATTGTACTATTCTATCATAAAATAGACCATTACTAATAAATTAAAGACAAAATTCCCTCGCTAAATCAATTTAACGATAGAATTCTATTGCTGAATTCGCTAATCCACTATTTTTTTTTTGTAGTTTTTATTTGCCATATATACTGATGTAAAATTATAATGTAAGACCTAATTAACTATTTTAATTAGATTAAAGAAGTTAATTAATTTAGTTAATTTGATATGTTTTTTTTAAAACACTAGAATCATTTCCCTTAATTTGATTTCTCCCTTCTAATTATTGTTGAGGGAGTATTAAGAAGGATAATTTAGAAAAAAAATTGATAAATATGATAAAAAAATTTTATATTTAGGATTAAAATAAATTATTTTATTAAGTTTTATATTAAAGCCAGGAGGGTATATTATATTATAATTAAGTGAAAGTAAATATTATAATCCAAGACATCCACATATCACATCAAGACCTAATATATAGTCACTGTGTAAAAAAGTGCAAGTGGAGGAAAGTGGTGTGGCTTGGTTGGGGATGCCAACTGCCAGTTCAGGAAGGAAGGAGGAAGGAGAGAAATTCGTAACGTTCCGTGGTTGCTGCCAGTACCACTACACGTCACTTTTCCATCACTATTCACTACTCATCCTGTGGGCCCCCCGACGACTGTGTGGCTGTGTACCCTACTGCCTACAGCCGGCCCTCCCCCAATTCCCTCCTTTCTCTCCTGCTTCTGTACCCTAATTGGTAATTACCCTTTCCTCCTTCTAAATCCATTGGCCTTGTTTGAAATCCATAATGCCAGTGGTTTTTGTCTTGACTTAAGAACGCAACGTGCTTATGATAATTGGCTCCAAACAAGCACAAACAAAGAGCCTGCTAGACCAAATCCCATGGACTAATTCTCAAATTAAAGGAGAATTAATAGAAAAGGTTATAGTGAAAAATTAAAAAGTCTCAATAACAACTGAGTAGCATAAATTATATGTTATAAGTCATTTTTTATACCGAAAGTTGTTATTATATGCCCTTATTTATTACTATCTCATGTTATAATTATAAAATCTATTTAACATTTTTTTAGGAGAAGTTAAGGAAGCAAAATAGATTACTTAATCATATCATATGTCGTATTTTATTATATTATATATTAGTTTATAAGCTAAACAAAATATTTTAAAGAAAAACGATGAATTTTTTTAATACTTTAAAGTAATGTAATTAACTTTTTTATAATTCTCTAAAAAATTAACTAAGCTTTATAATTAAGACAGGATGAAGTATTAAATAAATTTTTCCATTATTAAATATATTTCTAAGTAGGACCTTCCAGTAATTCGCTCATAAATAAAAGAAAGGGGGTAAGGAGGTCCAAAGAAAAAGTGTAACTACTAAAAAGTTTTAATAGTAAGGGTTGAAGGGAGATAGTGCATCAAGTTGTTCCTAAGGGCAAACTTGATCTTCTTCCCGAGGGATCCCAGGTGAGGAAACTCTAGGGGAGCCACTGATTTCAACTACCGTCCATATACGATCCATACTATATTTGACCAACTGCCTATCCTACCTCCTTTATGTTCTTGACAACCCATCTTTGTCTTAATAGAGTCTTTCAGTGACATGTTTCGGTTATCTTCCCTATTACTTAGAAAAAGAGAGCCACCAATTCAGATACAAGATACTATCATTACCGCCTGGACAATTAGACATCCAACCCATAACACAACAACCTAATTGCAAGAGCGGAGCTCTACCAACTGAGCTATATCCCCTCGAGCTAAGTGGAGCATGCATGAAGAAGTCAGATGCTTCTTCTATTCTTTTCCTTGGCGCAGCTGGGCCATCCTGGACTTGAACCAGAGACTTCACCCGTGAAGTAAATCATTGCACCTACGGTCCAACCAATTGGGAGAGAATCAATAGATTCCTTTTTGTGAGTGATTCATCCTTCCCGAACGCATCATACAACTCTCCGTTGTACTGAGCTTGTTTCCCCCTTCTTCCTTACCATTGCAAGTCTTTGTGAAATTACTTCGATGAGAAGAAAAAGGGAGTTAAGAGACCCTCTTGGCCCAACCCTAAACACTCTAAGATCCTTTTTCAAACATGTTCTCATTTTGAGTCAAGAGATAGATAAATAGACACGTTCCATTGCACTGATTAGGGGCGTTCGTGATGACTAAGGGGGTCAAAGACCAAGAAGTCACATGAGCCTATTATCATTTTATACGCCACCAAAATGTTGCTATTTCATGTTGTTATTGTTCACCTGTTGTATAACTACTCGTTTTGATTAATGTCATGTTTGGTTTATCTTTTGAGAATAGCTTTTATGGATTATGAGGTAAGTATGTGAGATGAGTTTTCTCTCGATTTATGCAAACATAAATTTGAAACTTAAGTTTGAGAGTTTAGCAAACACACCCTAAGAGCCTATTTGATTTAAAGAAATGGCAGGAATGAAATGGAAAATATTTTGTTACGATGCATTTGGTAGGTATTAGAAAAGAAAATGAGTTAACAAATTTTTTTTTATTTAATTAAAAGAAAATGATGCAAGAAAATAAACTTAAAAAAATTTACCTTTAGAATAAAAATATATTTAAATGTAGATGTGACTCATGTGCTTATATCTAAAGTTACATAAAAGGATTTTTTTTTTGTCTTTTATCATTTTCCCTCCCCACTTAAACATAGGTTTTTAATAAAATTGTTGAGTTTAGGAAATGATTTCCGGTAGATTCTTTAAACCAAGCAGCCACCATCACTAGGAAATTCCCATTTTTCAATTCACATCTCCTATTTTCTTTAAACCAAACGGCCGGAAAAAGACACAGGGTGATGAAAAGAACGTGCATCTTTTTTTTTTTCCTTTTGAAAAAAAAAAGTAATTTTGGGGTCGTCACTTTCACGTCAATTATTTTAATTGAATGAGGTGTACGTACGGATTGATAAGATGAGTTCTTCGTTAGTGGGAATGTGGGATTTATTATCCTCAGTGTTCTCTTACAAGTTACATGTATGAGATAAGATAACAAACACTTTTGATTTTTTTTTTTGGGACACAATGCCCTTTTCATTTTTTGGTATTATTTAAATATCTTGTTCTCGTCCTCCTGTGCCACCTTATTGAATAATAATGCTCAACGGTTTGTTTGAAATAATGGGGAGATAATAAATTTATTTATAATTGTATTTATGGATAAGTCAGATTAAATATGTTTGGATTGAAGGTAGAATAAATGACTTATAAATTATTTATTTAAAAGTAAAATGTATTTAGTTGATATATTAAAAAGTAACTTATTATGATAAATGACTGAAACGGACATGAATATTAGTGAATATATTATATAATTATATATATATATTGTAAAATTTAAAAATTATATTAAAAAATAATTTTAACAAAAGTTAAGAATAAAAACTAAAAATATATAATTAATAACAAGATTAAATGATTAAAAATGCATATAAATTAGAAAACAAATAAATGCAAAATTTCTTATGACATAACATTATATTACTAATCGGATCACATGGACCGTATAATTCGGTCTTAATTCTATCACGAATATAATTCATTTAGATCTTATAATTACTACCTCCGCTTCTAATTATAAGACATAATTGAGTTTTTTTGCTTTTTTAATTTCTTAAAAAAAAATCA
The DNA here is from genome assembly GCA_037177275.1 of Acacia concinna. NCBI lineage: Eukaryota > Viridiplantae > Streptophyta > Magnoliopsida > Fabales > Fabaceae > Acacia > Acacia concinna. The sequence continues at coordinate 11,220,879 of JBAGKO010000004.1, read as the reverse complement.
ACTGGGTCTTATAATTAAGATTGGAGGGAATCTTATTACATGTAAATATATTGTGATATTTATAATACCTCCAATCTTAATTATAAGACCTAATTGACTTTTTTCGCTTCTTTAATCTCTTCAAAAAAATCCAACCGAATCTTATAATTAGGACTTGAGAGAGTCTTATTACATGTAAATATATTGTGATATTTATAATACCTCCAATCTTAATGATAAGACCTAATTGAGTTTTTTCACTTCCTTAATCTCTCCAAAAAAACCAACTGGGTCTTATAATTAGAACTTGAGGGAGTCTTATTACATGTAAATATATTGTGATATTGATTTAATCTTAATTATAATACCTAATTGAATTTTTTTGCTTCCTTAATCTCCTCTATAAAAAACCAACTGAATTTTTTAATTAACATTACAAGGTATAAGTTACAACAGAAAAACTTAAAAAAAATCAAAAAAGAAGAAGTAATGTGATCAATAAGAAATAAGCAAGAAATCTTTGCTTATATGAATAAGATAGTTTTCCAAAATAAGTCAAATATACCTACTTTTTTCCCAAACATATAAAATTCATAAGTCTAATATAAAATAATCTTTTTGTTAGAAAACGTCCAATATCCCCTTGAAATCAGATTTCCAAACACATTAATAATAAGGACTCCCTCCGTGTTAAAATATAAAAGACATTTAACCGAATCTCTTAATTCGAAATAGTGGTTAAGAACAATAAGTATACTATAATTGTTACTCATTTTTACTAAAATATTCTTATTAAGGAGGAAATATGAAATAAGAGAGAATACCCTTAATAAGAGGGAGAAAGTGATTGATTTTAATAAGGGTATTTATCTTTCTTATTCCATATCTCTTTATTAATAAAAGTATTTTAGTGAAAATGAGCAAAAATTCTGATATACTTATTATTCTTAACTGTTACTTTAAAGTAAGAGATTCAGTTAAATGTCTTTTATATTTTGAGACAGAGGAAGTATTTTATATGTTCTTCACTCATTCAACGGAAAACACAATTAATGGCTATCATTTAATTTGATGCTCACTAATTAATTTTACTATATTTAATTCCATAAAGAATCTTTACAAATCTTCATATGCGGCTGCCCTTATTTTAGAGATCAAACGCAATACGTCAAGCGTTCATTTCTCAATGGATGGATTAAATAATTAAATAATTAAAATATTTAAATACTCCTCTAATGATAGGATTAGAATTTCTAATCTTTCTTTATCACGACCCCAGACAAAAGTACTGTAGTGGAACATCTATATTTATTTATATAAATTCAGCCTATGATATTATTTTGGGTAAAGATGCATTTTTGTCGTGGAAGTATGTTCAATGGGGCAAATTTGTTTTAAAAATCGGGTAATTTTGTCCCTTGATCAAATATGTTAAATTGGTAATCGATAACTCATGCATTTTATTTTTGTTAAAATAAAAATTTATTCTATAATTTTTAAATCCGTTACTTTTAACCGTTGATTGATCAAATATGTTCAACTAATCGTCTACATGTCATCTAGTTTATTTTTGTTAAAGTAAAAATATGTATCAGAAGTCTATCTGTCATCTAATTCATTTTTTTTAAAGTTAGATTTCAAAGTTCCAGGACAAATTTTCATATTAACAAAAATACAGTGAATGGCTTGCGGACTGCCAGTTTAACATATTTGGTCAACTAACGATAAGGGCAAAATTGTCTCACTTTTAAAACTTTGGGGTAAACTTATCCCTTATGAAACTTCCATGACAAATTTGTTCCATGGCAAAAATATATTTTTGCCCTATTGTTTTTATCTCAATTTCCTCAACATTCGCGCCGGAGTGTAAACAGGATTCGTTTGGCTCGTTATTTAATTAATTAGGAAACTAATTTTTATTGCTTGATACGTAGTCACCATTGTTTTTTTTTTTTTAAATCTTCAGCCTTAAAAGGAAAAAAAAAACGCTGATTCCCAACCAACGTAGAAGCTGTTTCAACGGAATAATGCATTGGTATTATACATGTAGGACTGAAACAGTTGTTATGATATATGTTGATATATAATTAAGCCAGAAATATGCATACAGTACAATCATATCCTAAATAATGACCCCCTAATTATTATATTCAAATGATATATCATTAAACAAAAGAAAATTTCAATGCCTACAGTTATATATATTATTGAGGTTTCACTTGCCTGCAGTAGTCATGCTTACAAATGTATGCATTGTGTCTCTCTCATTATCATATTATTATCCTCTCATCATCCTATATCCATCATTAAATTACAAAAATAAATAGTTCATATTCAATCTTTTATAAAATTATTACTATAAATATAAATAAATAAATTCAAACTCTTAAAATCCAATCCAAACAATTCATCATTGCAATGTAGAAAAAAATTATAAATTTCAATTTATAAAATATTATTATAATGATTTTATAAAATATTATAAAGTAACACATGTTGGTCTATTAAAAAAATGTTCATGTTCACCACTGTGCTTAAGAAAACTTCATGATGTTAAATATGCATGGGAAATAGTCCATGAAAGAGTTTCACCTTCACCTTATTATATATATTCTCTTTGGTCCTAATTTTAAGGGCCTCTTGACTATTTTAGAGAATTTTAAGAAAATTATAAGAAAACTAATTATATTATTTTAAGACATTAAAATTTGTTGTTTTTCTTTAAATTATATTGTTTGACTTATGAATTAATACATAATGTAATAAAACACAATATATGATATAATTAAGTAATGTAATTGATTTTCTTATGATTTTTTTATGATTCTTCGAAAAGTCATCGGGTCGAAAGGAGTATGTGTGTGTGTATAATGTGACTTTGCACCTCAATTTCCTTTGAAGTAAAACAACTTAATTAATGCCAAGAACTTTTAACTCAAATTGTAACCCACGACCCAGTTAAGTGGGAGGTTGTGGGATCTAACCACTCAAAATAGTTACGTTGTGTGTGCTTGAGTATGTGTGTTTCTCTCAATCCCTAGGGGAGGGTTAGGCTTGGAGTACATTCCCTTCTCTCTCTCTATTGTTATGGCCTATTTAAATCAGTGTTATAAAAATAAGTTTATGTAAGTCGGGACAAAATTTCTCGATCTCACACACTCATTCTCACGTATATCATATATCACGTTGGAAAAGTGGCTGGCTACCAGCGTAATACAAACAGACAGTTAATATTTTCATTCGTGAAATAATATAATCATATTTATCTTCTTCCTTTTCTATTTTCCATCGTCACTCACCTCTTCGGAACAAGGAAATAATAAGGGATTCTGATAAAGCAAAAATCAAACAAGTGATTATTGAGGACGTAAATTATAATTAATTAGTTGATGATATCATATTAGGATCAGCACAACGTGAAGTGCTCTCCTGTTGCATGTGGATGCTCGATTTTAATTATTAATTATCAGAGCTTCATCATCTTCACTATTTATTCAGAGAGGTCCTTTAAACGGAATGGCCTGGATTGGTTTAAGTATATATATGGCCCAGAATTACTCAAGTTAGGTAAACATACCAAATGTCGTCACCGTGTGGGTCAAACGTTGGGATTATTATATGATAAATACTAAGGTGGTGGCTAGCCATATATAAAACGTCACGCATGCACAAGTTGCACAAATGGGATTCTTCTTAACCTGGACCACTTATGATGATTCTATTATACTCCCTCTCGTTTTAATTATAAAGATTTTTTGAAGAATCTTAGAAATGTTTTAAAAAAGTTAAATATATTATTTTAAAATATTAAAATTTATCGTTTTTCTTTAAATTATGACGTTTGACTTATGAACTAATATATAATATAAAAAAATAGAATATATGAGATGATTAAATAATATAATTAATTTTCTTAAAATTTTTTTA
>JBAGKO010000004.1:11188883-11211091 GCA_037177275.1 Acacia concinna | reverse complement strand
ATTAATAAGGAATAGAGAGTTCTGGCAAAAGGAAAAGAAATGAAGATAGAGAGTTGGCAAAAAAGAGTCATGCTTGATAAAAAAAGTCAACGTGAGTTCACGCATTGCGAGGACGAGAGAGATTCATAACTAAAAAGTAAAAAGCCATGTGAATGGGAGCGCAAAGAGCGTATATGAAGAAAATAAAAAAGTTCATTGTTATTTATTTTCCATTAGTGTCCACACAGATGTCAGGGTTAAAGGAAAAAAAATACTTTTTAAAATTAAGGAGCCAAATTAAAAAGTTGTATAAAGTTAGAAAACTGAATGTATGTTAGTAAACTCAAGATATAATCACAACACATTCATCTTGGTAATGATTTGAGGATCTATGAGAAAAGAAAGAGATTGATATTCGCTTAAACCAAGCAAGCAAGTACAATAATTATTTCAACTCAAGCACAAGAGGGAAACGAAAAAGTAATACTGTCTCCAATCTTAATTATAAAAGTTTATTGAATTTTTTTTAGATAAATTAAGAAAGTTAATTACGTTACTTTAAAATATAAAAATTTATCGTTTTTCTTTAAATTATGCTGTTTGACTTATAAACTAATATATAATATAAAAAAATAGAATATATGATATGATTAAATAATATAATTAATTTTTTTAAAACTTTTTTAAAATTCTCTAAAAAATTTTTATAATTAGTACAGAAAGAAATATTACCTTAAGTTTCATTGTGATTAATTAATTAAATATTACTCCGTACTACTTTATTGGAGTCATTTTGTATTGTCGGGATAAGGACAAATGTTGCTTTAGTATCCATACGGCGGACTCCCAATGTTTAGTCAGCTCGTTGGTTTCATTGATACTACTGCACAATTATTTATATTTAACGGATGTTTTTACACATATGTATAACGGTTACCGATTGTTATATATTTTTTCACCGTGTGTATATATATATATATATATATAATATTTTTTGTTATATATGACAATTTTTCAGTAATAAATGTAATGTATGGATCATATATATATATATATATGTGAGTCATATATGATGGTTTAGCATATATAGGACGCTTTAAAAATATCATATACTTTTCACTACATATCACAGTTTTTCAATAATAAATGTCATGTATGGGTGATATATATGCTCTCGCCATCTATATATATATATATATAGATGACGGTTTAAAAACTATCATATGTTTTTCGTGCGCGCATCATGTATGTCGGTTTTATGTGAACAACCGCCAAATATAGTCTTTTCTATTTTATATGATCGATTATCATCATTTTATCTTATAATCCATTTATGTTTAGCCCTTAGAGAATCTTCTATCTTCTAATGATCAATGTCCATATTTTTATGATTTTGTTTAATTTCTTGTCATAGAATATTATTATATATATAGTAATCTTTTGTGCGTTAATTTGTTGTTATATACATATGGATGATTATATTATTAATATATTCTATAGTAAAAAAATAATTATATAAACTATCTGAAACAGGGGATAATTGGACATTGATCTTGAAAGACAGGAAGATTCATCTGCTGAGTTGAACAAATGGAATACAAAACAAATGATGATGATCAATCACTAAAAAAAGAATATATAATGTATGATTCAACTAATATATTACTGAACAATTCAATAATAATATATAGTACAACATGAGTAAAACATAACCACTTCAAATAATAAAAAAAATAATAAAGCAACAACTTTAAACCCTGATCAGATCCAGCAACAAGAACAACAATAGATATCTTAAGAAAATAATGGAAACAAAATTTTCACTTTTATTGACAAAACAAAAAACCTAGATCGAGTAGCATAAAGCACCAACTGCAAATAATAAAGCAAAAATTTCAAAATTTTGGCAAGAATACAAAACCCACAATAGAAATAAAAATCTCAACAATAATCAATCAGCTTTTCATAATAAACTACATTTAATGGAAGAAAGCTTTTATAATAAAGTGCATAATTTCAAAGAACATCATACAAAAAAGAACTCAAAATAAGCCCCTACATATAGATCAACCTGCGCATTTGCACAGATAGTCACAATAGACATCAGAAGGAGAAGAATCACGATTATTTCAACACCAATAGAGTGATAAATCAAGGTGGAGATGTCGAAAAACAGTAGCAGGAGGTGTTCGACGAGGGTGCAGCAAAGAGGTTTGCAGAGTTTAAAATCATAAAAATAGGGTTTAGATGTCAGTTTTTAAAGGCGTTTTTATGACGATTGTTTCAACAAAACCGTTAGATATAATATGTGTGTGTGTGTGTGTGTGGTTCTTTCATGAAAACCAGACATATATTTACTAGTTATATATGGCGGTTTTTAAGGAATTGCTATATATTGTTTTTATATATATGGTGTTTGTTTATACAACTGTCATATATATTAAAGCGTAGTGTCACTTTAAATTCCGTCTATTTATATGTAACAGATGTTTTAAAATCGCCATATATGATTTTCATATACATGATGTTGTTTTGTAAAACCATTATATATGTCAAGCTGTCAAGGCGGGGTGTTGATTCAAATCTAACTGCTTTTTATATGACAGTGGTTTTAATAACCGTAATATATATAACGTTATATACACATAATTTTGTAATAGTATGAGTTATTTTATTAGTAGCATGATATAATATAGCTAGAGTGCTAACAAAATTTTAACGCAGAGATTTAATATAATATTAGTACACTTACAGTACTGCAATATATTATCTATGAACTTCAAACCATTTATTGCATATAATATAATTACTTTAAATAGGAATATTTGTCAATAACCATGTTATATATTCTACTGTTTTCAGTTCATATGGTTTTATGTTTCCTCTAGTTCACATCTTCCATTTTTTTCAACTATGATATCAATAGGGTTGCTTGTGGTGTGTGGTGTAATTAATTAAGCTTCTCGATTGATATGAGCTTATATATATATATATATATATATATATATATGCGCACACATATTAAGTTCGAATCAACATAAGTGATAATTAAAGCATTCTTAATTTAACGTAAAGTTATTCATCAAGCTTGACTGAACAAAGAACATCAATGCTGGTGCCAATAACTAATACTCCTACTACTTAATTAGTGCAGTAAATGTAGTTACAATTGCAAACTATGTATCACACTCTAAATTGCATTGACTGATTAATTAATGTGAACAAAGAAATCGAACTCAAATAAATCAGATTCATGAATTAGTTTGGAAAATCTTACATATAAGATTAAGTTTCCTGTTTTTTAAGATATTAATTAAGTTAAATAATTTATTTTTTGATTACATGAGGACGGGATCAAACCCGAATTAGGTGCCACATATGGCACTAACTATACCACATAACTTAAAGGTCGTTGGTAAGTTAAATAAATTATTTAATTATATAATATATTGTGTGTATGATTAAATTTTATATCAATTTATAAGTCAAACAACTTAATTTAAATAAAAAATGATAAATATAAATATTTAAAAGTAATTTAATTCGTTTTTTTAATTACGCAAAAAAATTCAGTTATATCTTATATTTATAATAGGAGGTACAATATATGCTTATTCAAATATGTTCTCTTTTTGCACATAAGCTAAAGACTTGTTTAGTACATGGATTTAAAGAGAGAGCGAGTGGTGGGAAAATTTTTATAAATTGGATTTTAAAAAAATTAGAAAATTGGGTTTAAAAGTTTTTAAATAGTTCTTGTTACTCTTTTTATTTTACAACTTATTTTTATTAAAATTTTGTTTTTAAAATTCAACCCATAAAATTTTCTCTTCCCCTTCGTTCTCCCCCATTTCCCTTATGCTAAACAGACCCTATATAAAAACAGTGAAGAACTAGGATGTATGAAGTACACAACTTCATGTTGATTTACTAGCCGGTTCTATAATATCATTGAAAACCAACAACATTAATTATATACTCCCTCCGGTTTTAATTATAAGAGTCAATTAACTTCTTTAAAGAATCTTAAAAAAGTTACTTACATTACTTTAAGACATTAAAATTTGTCATTTTTCTTTAAATTATAATGTTTGACTTATGAACTAATATATAATGTAATAAAACGCAATATATTATATGATTAAGTATTGTAATTAATTTTTTTAGAATTTTTTTAGAATTCTCCAAAAAGTCAACAAACCTTTATAATCAAAATTGGAAGGTGTATATACATGTGTGTGTGAGAGTAATTGAAGAAAAGACACCATACAAATACTTACAAAAAGTAACAATAAAAATGCCCCTACCGACTAATTTATGGTTTAATACAGATGGGTGGTTTATTCTTCTTGGTTTTGATTATTTCCCCTAGCCTTTCCTAATTTCTCTTTTTCATCTCACCAAATATTACTCAACATAAATGTTTCATTGCCATCCTACCGTCGTAAATATTGTGAGTTTGACTATCTTGCATTTGGCGCCCTATGTGTAAACCTCAAGTTTTTGTGAAAAATCTGGCTTCTAGTCAAAAGTTTGAGATATCACAAGGTCTTCTATGACCATTCAAAAGTTTTACCCTTTTTTTAAGCATGTGATTCTCTCTTTTTGGAGGCAATCATATCTGAAGTGCTAAATGTACCTCTTTATGCGGGAATTCAAATCTTAATGTTTGCAAATTTATTTTATATTTTCATTTAGTATTTGGTTTGAAATTCATAGTTCCCTTCTTAACATAAGTGCCTGTTTTAATATTCAAACTTGAGACTCAGAGGATTTAGTAGGGGCTTATATTGCTATAACAACTCTATATTCGTAGTGTTTGGATGTTTTTGGCAGCGCAAGTTTCAAATTTAAATAATTGCCTCTATATGGTTCTTTTTTTCCAAAATTTTATCCACGCGGCTGAAAACCCTCAATCAACTGCCAGTCTTCCTATTCCCTTTCTTTTGTTCCAAACCCATAATTTAGGCCCAAACTACTTTTCTTCACTTTTTCTAATATGAATAAAGGCTTAGGGCCATTTACGTTTGTATGTTAGTGGGCCAATTTCTAAGTCTGAAGTTTGCTTTTTTGACTGGCAAAAAGAAAGTTTGATTTTTTGGTAGCCGATGATTCGCAATTGAATTGAGTTTGAAAAATTGCAACTTGCACAAAGTGTCCAAGAGAAGTTTGAAACATCGGCTTCCCTCTCATTTCTTCATCAGAGTTCAAAACTAAATCCTAGAAGGGAATCTTTCAAGTCAGGTGAATTTGGGGATGCCTAATAAGAGGAACTCCTTCTTCCCTACCGTTGAATTCACGACGCCGCGACGATCTCCAAGATTCCTTCATCAGGAAACTACCGCAGAACCACCGCTGCAACCCAAGACTTCCCGAAGAGCCGAAGATTTCAGGTGTTTCACCTCTAAATCCACCCGAAAATCGGTGTGCTGCTCGAATCCTTCTTCTTCTCCCGCCGCTATTCAAATTAGTCTATCGCCGCAGAGCCACAACGGTTCGAAGAACAAGTCTTCTAAGAAATCCAGCGATCCCGGCAGCAAGTCCAGAAATTGCAACACTGCCCCTTCTGATTTGAGAAGATCTTCTAGATTGAACAATGGGGCCGGTGGCTTTCCTTGTCCCAGAAGATCTTTCCGATTGTCTCGTCAGAAAATTCGATTTCTCGAGCTTAGAGATTCCCTGCGTAGAGGTTTGAAGAAATCGAGGAAACCTGATGACACTTTGGTTGATTCGGAGAATGTGAAGCCTGGGCCGGGAAAATCCGCTGAATTAAGTAATTGTTTTCAGAGTCTCAGACGATCTCAGAGGCTGACGAATACGAAACATATCAGTTCTCAACCTGACCAAACGGTTAGCAGGGCAACATATGTTGAAATCATCGACTCCGATTCAGATTTTTCTGTGGAGGAAGAAACAGATAAAGTAGTTTCTCATAAAACTCAAGTAGAAGATAACCCGATTGAGAAGTCTTCAGGTAAAGGTGAACAGGTGATAAAGGACGTTTCTATGTCTCATGGGCAGTTTGCAATTAAAGGTAGAGAGGTGCAGGAAAGACATGAGGATAAGAGTGAAGCTCTTGTCAAGGTAAAGAGAAAGCGAGATGAAAATAGTGAAGCAACTCAAAATGGGTGGACTAAGGAACAAGAGGTGGCGTTACGGAGAGCGTATTTTGCTGCAAAGCCGACCCCTCATTTCTGGAAAAAAGTTTCTAAACTGGTATTTTTCCTATCATTTTATACCTGCTTTATGGTCACCTCTTTGCTTCATTGTCAATTATTTTATTTATCGCTGCTTTCTGTTATCGCAAGTCTTTCTCTATGATTGTAATTATTGAGATCGGAATTACCCATTTGCTTTGAAGTCAAGTTCCCCGTGTATTTTCTCGTTTTTAAGAGATTATATCTTAATTGAGTAACACCTGCAGCTGAATAGCATGCTTCCAATCATTAGAGTCTAAGACAACTTCAATCTTTCTTTAGTGAAATAAATAGAAGTTGAAAAAAGAAGAAGTTTCTCTCGGTTTCAGAATTTTCTTTGGAAGACTGAAAGAAGTGAACTTGTTCGATTTCAACTGAGCTAATATTTTTATAACGTTAACAAGAACATTTCTTCAGTGAAACTTGGAAAACTGTCCATCTTCTAGATTTATAATACCATAAGATGGAAACATGTAACTTCAGGAATTTGAGGAGCACATAATAAAGGGACATTACTATATGCTAGTGAGACTAGCAACACTGAAGTTTTCCCTATGAATGTCCGAGGGAACGACACAGAATGAGGTCTTGAAGTTCCTAATGGAATAGAGATGACCATGGTTGGGGATTTTCTTTCTATTTTTTAACCCTTGGTTCATGATTTGTGTATTTAAATAGTATGCAATATTACTAATAACACAGATCATTCTTGTATTTGGAGCTTGCAAGCCTGTGGGTTTTTTCTTGAACTCATCACTATACAAAATCAATTGCAGGTTCCTGGAAAGTCCGCACAGGATTGCTTTGAACGAATTCACCAAGACCATTTAACACCACCTCAACACCAGCCCCGATCCAGGGCAAAAAAATTGAAGTCATCACCCCTTGAAGAAGTTTTGCTTTCTGCGAGTAAACTGCTCAAACCTATTGCTAACGAAGCTAGAAAACCAAGTCGTTCCAAATCAAAGAGTTATCTTACTCAAAAGTCTCTCAGAAAGCTGTTACAGCGCAATCGAAAAGTTGATCCAGACCATGAAGGGGATTTATTTTCTGTTCTTGAACCCAACGTAGACTTTCCTACTAATGCTTTTCCGCCCGGTGATGGACTCTCTACCCCTGTGAAGCGAGATGAAAAGCAAGGATGGCTGCAAAGTTGCAATGAAAAATCATCTTCACGCCAAGGAAAGCCCCTTTCAAGATTCAATAGCTCATGTGATTCAGATATTGTTAGTCCCCCTGTATTGAAGCAAGTTAAGAACAGAGTACTACATGAGAAGTATATTAACCAATTACGCTGCCGAGAAGCTAGGAGAAGAGCAGCGTCTGCACGATTAGAAATGTCCAAACTTGGGATAGGAGTTAGTAAAGAAAGCAACGTTCAGAAGGGGGGCGGGGTTAAATCTGCAAAAATTGCCTTGGTGTCTGAAGCTAGAGATGCCATAAAAAAGTTTCAACATTCGCAAGCCAATCTCATGGATAGTTGCAACTCTGATGAAGACATTGATAACTACGTTGAAGCTGAAAGTTGTGATGATGAAGATGAAAGTCAGTAGATTTAACTTGAGAGTCGATTTGTATCCCACCATCTTTTAGCCTTGCTGATTGGTAATTGATAGACTAGTGTACAATAGCTGACTTTTAGACGTTCTAGTTGGGTCACTACCTAATGCTGGCCAATGGCCAGCTATTGTAAAATTTTTCTCCAGCTAATAAAAATGGGATTTCCAATTTTTCTTGGGTCCAAAAAATGACTTGTGATCATGGACGTTTTTCCAAATATAAAGCACCAAATTGGGTTACACTGCAACGATTGCTTTCTACCTGTCTGGCTACATAAACTGTTTCTGTAACCAGAGTCTTTGACTATAAACTCAAACTGTTTCTGTAACCAGAGTCTTTGGGTGGGCTACACTGCAACGATTGCTTTCTACTCTATGCACTCTACTTTGCATATAGCATTAAAATAGAAGTTGCACGCTTGAGGGCATGGATGATCCTGAAGGTTGACTTGGTGAATCAAGTTCATCTCCTCTGTCTCTGTTTCTTCCTTCATCCATTGCCTTTTTCATCTTTATTGATGCCTACCAGCCCTCCACATGAATTGAAGCTCTTGGCGAGGAGAGATGAATTTATACCATATTATGAGCAACGATGACAATATGATTTCCAGTTTCATCTTCAGGTTAGAGTCCTCTGTGAATGGAAATGATCTGTGTACAGTATCTACTTTTTATTTTAATTTTTCTCTCATCCTTGCTTATGATGGCTGGGGTTCTGCGTGGTTTACGTCGTCTTTGATTTGTTATATAACCCGTGTTAGGAATTACATACTCGCCATTATTGATTCAAAAGGGAGATTATTCAACTAAAAACATTATTGCTTATTGGTAGTAAAGTTTTGCACTTTAGAAGGCATCTGTCTGTTGATTTTCCCTTGTAGGCTTCTAGCTCATCATAAAAGATAGCATCAGTTTCAGTTGTACGTCCAGGACACGCAAGGTTCTTTTATTGTCTTTCTCTAATTTTTTTTTTTATAGTCCCATCCCAGCTATTAGATTATGAGAGAGACAAGAAAGAGAGACTTTCTCTCTTATAATTCAATGGCTAGGATAGAACTATGAGAAAGAAAATGAGAAAAGACAGAGATTATCCCTCTCCCCACTGCAACCTTACAAGTAGATTCCCTAATTTGTTAGCAGCCACTGAGAAATTATAAGGTTACAAGACAGTGATTCATTGGTAATTCAACTATCCACCTTTCTTCATCAATGACCTTATAGCCTAGCTTAATTCCGCTTGTAATTGGGTGGGTTTCTAATATAAACCACAATCCTTTATTAAAAGCCCTTGGTGATGGCAAAATAAAATAAATAAATAAATAAATAAAAGCCGTTGGTGAGCGGTTTTCGTCGCCACGAAAATAGCCAGATGGGAGATGGCAGACAATTATTCGCTTGATGTCCGAGGAGGAAAAGTAAAAAAAAAAAAAAAAAACCTCTCAACATGTAACATATCAAGGAATCTAAGAAATTAGCTGTTGGATTCTTCTTTTGGGTTCAGCAACAATTCAGATTGATTGAAACTTGCTTATTATAAAAATGTGATATTCGTCTGATGAGAACTCTGATGCTTTGTACTGAGATACCCCAATAAATATGATAAAATAAAGGGTAAAGCTGTATGAAGTACATAATCATCAATCAATACTAATTTATTCTGAAGAACTTGTAGGTAAAAATTGCTTCTTTTACACCTCCTGGAAATAGTTTTAGCTACTTGCCTACTCTGCTCACATCTGTCTCTATAGACATCTCCCACCATAACCGGCATTTCTGAATAGTGCTTGCTTTATCTCTTCAGAGCTGATACCAGTTGTCTGCTCGGATACCTAACACCAAGATAAAGAATTTTCATTAGTAAATAGTTCTTAATGATGTCCAGTAAGGAATTATAGATTAAATCCCTTAGAAATGATTTAGTTATAAACCTCTGAGCAAGATGCTTGCATTGAAAAATCATTGAAGCTGCTTATAACACACTGATGAATCTCAAGGCCTAATGCTTCAAGGGTGTTCACTGTTGATAGCAACAATCCAGCCCTTGCGCCACAACAGATACTGACTTTTGTGTCATGGTCTCCCTTCTCTACCTCAAACTGCCAAAAATACCGTAGAACTTGTATTTTATTCAGGCACCGGACTATTGGTTATGCATCAGTTTTAGGGGTTCAAAAACCATACCTTGGGTGAATTTCTTACCATCACTTCATTTGGCTTCATCTCTTTGGATTTACCCAAGAGATTTATCTGATTTGCACTCTCTTCCGTTCTTTCTTCTTGCAGCTTACTGATCCTTTCTAGAAGCTCTTTCATATAATCTATGGTGTCTCCAAGAATAGAGGTTCTGTCCATCTGTTAATGTTGACATATCCATATCAATTTCAAGCATCAACCATGAAATGAACTAAAAAATCTTGAAGTATTATATCTGGGAAATCATGAATATTACTTTTTAGTTTTACCTTGCTGATCTTAGGAACTATTGACCTTAGCATGGAGAGGCGGTCATTGAGGCGCTTTCTCCTCCTCCTTTCAGCCATTAGATTCTTGGAGGGCTGCCCTTCAAGCTTCTTGGACTTGGGTTTTTTCTCCCCACACAAGCCCATGTTGAAGACTGGAACTTCTGTGGCCTGTTCCTCAATTTTGCAGACAGTAGTGTTCATATCTTCAAGGCTCTGATTTTCACTCCCCAGAAAGCCAAACTCTTCATCCTCCATTGATGGGTTACTTTCTTGTCCAGGAAACAGCGCAGAATCTTCATTCCTGGCGTATGAAGAGTCAAGCTCTGTTAATGTGAAGCCATCAACAAATGGGTATGCTGCTGCTGCTTCATTAGTGTATGGACCCTCAAATCTAGGGTCTAGTGGAGTGGGAAATGAAGGCAATGGATGATTCAAAGGAGCTAAAGGTGGGTTCTCTACAAAAGAATCAAAACTCCAATCATTGTTTGGGAATATCTCTCCCAAACCAGATGAAAAGTTGCCCCAAGTGTCTCTTCTCGGAGCTAGTAGTTCCTCCAGAAAACTGAGTTGAGTAAGCTCCATCACTTTCCTTTTACGTCCCTCTTTTCCTTCCCCTTGTTATTATAAATGGGAAGGGTGAAATTGTTATCCAGACAGAGAAGGCTTTGGGTTGAGAGAGAGAGAGAGAGAAGAAGGTATGGGACTGGGGAGGGCTTCGTTTAAATGATGCAAGAAATGGAGTCCATTTCTTTATCATCAGGATATCATCATTAGAGAATGAATTACAGTAAAAAGTTGAGTAATAGCACCTAGAGATGGAGTTAGATGTAAATGGAATCTAATATCTCACTCTCGCTTCTCTAGCTAGTAGCTCCCAAGGTTAATAAATGTTGTTTTCACCGAAATAATCAAAGAGGTCGAATTGTGTGATTTTTAATTCCCAGCATTTGTAGGGTTTGACCCACAAATCTGTCCTTACTGAACAATGGTGGGGTTAGCGTCATAGACTGTCAGGTACTTCTTCCCACTTTTTTATGCAACTCTCTCTCTCTCTCTCTTCCCTCCATTGCCTTGCTCTCTCTTCACTTTTCAGTTTTCACAAAAATTTAAAAAATACTATCTCTCTGCGCCACCCAGGTGAAAATGATTTATTTATTTTTAATCGATAAAATCGGTGAAAAGTTGCGTGATTGTCTAAAAATTTTATGTGAGAAGACTTGTATTTGACTACTACCACCTGTTTAGTGTTCACATTGCTAAATATTTGTTGCTTATAACAATATATGATTTTTATAAAAAATTAAACTTAAAGACCCAACAAATTTATCAAAAAATTGTATAGAAATTTTCTCAGTGCACTGGAGATTTCCCATAATTGTCAAATTATTTCTCTACCTGTTCATTGAAAAGTTCATGTGCCTGTTAGTATAATGTAATCTATTTAATTTAACAAGTGTATTTAATTTAATGAGTTCATTTCATATGGTTGTTTAGACAAACCCACGCTGCTATTTTGACAAGTCCAATCTATTTTTAATGAACGGGGGTAAGAAGATAATTTAACAATTAAACTTAATATTAACAAAGTCGTTAGGGATATTTTTGATAGGAGAAATTTTTATTAGACTTTTTTATAAATTTGTTTGGTCTTCGAGACTTGATTGTCATTTTTTCTTATTTTTATTAATTTTTTAAAGGTTAAGGTATAATTTTTATAATAAATTTTTTTTCCTTGAACGATTATTATAATTAAGTTTTAAAGGGCGTAAAAGTAGACAAAATATTTTAAAAATGATATAATTTTAGACATGGCATAAAAAAACATTTGTTACTTTTTTAACTCGTAACCTACTTCACCACTTATTTTATTTCCAACTTTATAATCGGTGTTTGGATAATTTAATGAAAAATTAAAATTGCACTTTTTTTTAAGATTTTGTATACTTTAATACCATTTAAAACTTAATTGTGACATAAGATAATGGCAAAAGAAAATTGTTACTAAAATTACACTCAACTCTTTTGTATAATGCGCTCTATTTTTTTCTTGGCATATTTTCTTTTCTTTTTTTTTTTTTTGAAGAATACGCAAAATCATACGCATTCACATAAGATAAAATATTTTTGTCAAAAAAATATAAGATAAAATATTTTCACTTTACCCGTCAATTTTCTAGACTTTTTGTATTCCTTTTTTATCCATTTTTAGAAACTTTTTGACACAATCATACATATAAATTATTTATTACCTTTATTCATTACTAAATAAAATTATAATAATTTAATATAAATTTTTAGAATTAAATATATATTGTTTAAATTATATATTTAATTAAAAATTTAATAACCAAGTACCTGGAGTATTTACTTGTTTTTTCTGCGTGGGAAGGAGGTGAGAGGAAAGAAAAGCCCAATCGATATTGAAAATATAAATATTTAAGTAGTTTATGAAAAAATGGTTCTATACAGGTTGACATTTTTCCCGTTAAATTTTTAGTTCAAAAGTTTCTCATGCAAAAAAGCTAAAAGAAGTGATTTCTTGTTTTTCTTTTCTAAAAGGCACTTATATCACTGTCAATTTAAATATAAATCTTATTTATAATTTAAATTTTTTTTTCTATATTGACTTTTCAAAAATCACATAGAAAAAAATCACTTCTTGTTTCATCTTTAATCTTAGTCAGAGGTTCGATCCCTGGCCTTAGGTATGAAGCAGTGTTAAATCTCCTGACCAGCTGTCATTCTTATAGAGGAACTCACAATGAGCAGAAAATTAGTCCTTAACTTACCGGGTTGGGGATACTTTGTGAAAGCAACAAATATGCCCTCAAAAAATTTAAAATAAATTAAAAGAGTGAAGCTCCAATGCATAACAAAAGGTAGATAGAAAAAGTGCAGTGATGAAACTAGAATCCGGTTCCCTGAGATTCTAGATTTTTTTTTTCTTTCCTTTAAGTAGCAATTTTTTAATTTAAAATCTCAATAAACCTACATCATGGCATTTTTATTCATATATACCAATTCAAAGGATCAACTGTAGCCAAAACAATAAACTAATTCCTATTCGTTCTTGATAAAAGGAGATTTAATCAGAAAATTTTACTAACACTTATTACTTATTTACAAAAATTTACGTCTAACAATCTTTTCATGATGGAAAAAATTTAGTATTTTTTTAACTTATTTAAAGGAAATATTGAAAAATTATAAAATTTTAACAATTAACTAATAATTTTTAAACTTTGAAGGTGTGGAAGATGCCGTGAATGTGAACTGATCATGTTATAAAACAATGCATTTTAGTATTTCACGCTAGTTAATTCAATAATGAAAGAAGACTTTTAGCATATGTGGTATTTGTAAAGGAAAATTCTATATATAAAGACGCTAAAATGATCAAAATCATATATTAGGTTTGTAAATTTAATAAATTTTAAATTGGGTAAATGACTCAATTTAGGATATGTAAATTTAGCTTATTTTTAAATTATACCCCAAGTCTATGTGCAAAGTAAAGAGGAAAGTGTTTAGAAGACAAAGCGTTTGACATGTGATCTATGAAATTTAACTAAGAATAATAGATAGAGTAGAATACCAATTTATAGCTTTTGGATTATATGAGTTGTCAAAGAGATCAAAAGTGAAATTTCATATAAGCATATTTTTATAGACTTTACCATTTTTTCTGAATTATATTAATCCGTATGGAAATATTTTGTTTCCATCAATTTTGGGTATACTTAGAAGAAGGAACTCGGGGGGTTGTGGGTTGAGGTTAACTAACTCCACTTTATAAAGAAGATGAATTTCTTGATGAATCTTTATAATTTCGACAACTTAGTGATTAAATATTATATATAATTCTAGGTTAAATTTTTTTTGGTGTTAGAATAATATGTATTAATACAAATGGATTAAATAATGAAGATTTAACCTTATAACAAACTTACTGTGACATTTTTTTACTGATTTTTTGACTATGCCATGGTCTGATAAATCTTTTACCGTTAGGGTTATTATGTAGTGTGTAAACAATATAATTTAATCTCCAATTTTGTGTTTTAATAAATAAAAGGTAAAGAGGTAATTTGATCAAATTTTTAAATCCATAATTGTGTCATATAACCTAATTCAGAATTTTTTAAATTTAGCAATTCAAATTAAAATTTGGGTATTTCAACCGTCTTTATATGGGATTTTCCCTATTTATAATCTATACAAAATAGATAAATTTCTAAAATTGAACTAGTTTTATTATCACTTTCTATAGGAGTTAGTCTCACATATTCTTAATGTGAAAATGTCATCAATCACACTTTCTATGCTGTCTCCATAACAATTATTAGTGTAAAAACCCAATCGTGTATATATATATATATATATATATATATATATATATATATTTGCACTACTGTGAATTCTTCTAGAAAGAAATAAAAGTGAACCAAAAACAATTTTATATGTAATTTTTTAATCTCTTTCTGCGGTGAATTTACGAAGTTATTAATTAGTTGATAGTTTTTCTATGATTAATAGTAGTTGGCCTAGTTATTCATATAGTTCCCCAATCATTGACTGTAATTAACTTTAAGAGTATGTGTTAAGCTTGCTTATAGACAACATTCTATTAGGCGTTAGTGGTAGAGTGAGTGATAACCCGTGACTCGTGAGCACATAATTATCTAAAATTTTAATTATTACATTTAGATGTTTTGAAATTTTAATTATAAAACATACATTTCATATCATATACTTGTCAATGTTGTTTTTCTTCTCCTTGGCTCCAAGAAGTGTCATACTTTAAATATTATAAATGTTCCCTTTTTTTTTTTTCAATTTACAGTTAAAGGGAAACAAAAAAAAAAGAAAAATTAAGAATATACGTTATGCCCCAGTCAATGAAATAATTGTTAAAAGGGTGAGCTGCAGTTGATTAATCCCCAATTTTTTTTTAATGTATATATCCTGTCTAAGATTGGTTTTACACTGGATAATCCAATTGTTTCATCATTTGATGCGTCTTTGAACTGCATTTTTTTTGTCTTAATTACATGCAAGATAAATTTGCTCAAATTGTCCATTCTAGTTTAAATGACGCCATACACACGCGTCAATCTTTTTTACTTATTCTTTCTATAAAACTGATCTATACTTTAACATATATACTAAATTTTAATATCAAGGTTTAAGGTGAATTTAGTAACACTATTACAAAAAAGCAATCTTATGGTGTTTATTTTTGTAGATACGTGACATTTAAAAAGCGCCACAAGCCTTGACTCCACAACAATTTTTGTAGATACGAGACACTTAAAAATTGTCATAAGCTGTTGTGGCACTTTAAAACATCATAGGAAGTGAGAAAGAATTTTTTTTTAAAAAAAAGAACCTATTGTGACACTCCCTTAAATAAGCACTACAGGAGGTCCTACTCCTGTAGTGCTTTTTTAAGGGAGTGCTACGATAGATTTTTTTTTTAAAAAAACATGTTTCCTTTTATATTTTTCTTTTAGAACCCTATGTAAGTTTTATCTACAGTACTTTAAACGTAAATTTTTATATTAACATATATAACAAAAAAATAAAGAAAATAAAATATAAGTGTTAAAAATTAATTAGAAATCATCACAAGAAAAAAAATAAAACACAAGTGGTGAAATAAATAATTTTTTTTTACCTATGCAATTCAATCTCACTACAAGAGCTACAATTTATAACCACTACATGCTTTCATATACAACCTATATATATGATAACATTTAAATTATCTCAATTATTTTCAGCATACAAAAATAACAATAAGCTTAAAATTTAAAAAACTTACAGTGTATGTAGGAAGTTTAACAAAAGTGAGATAAAACTTTAAGCACAACATTTGAAAAAAAAAAGTTAGTAAAGAAAAATAGAAAGATAAGGTTGCATATAATTTTAAAATTAGAAAAAAGAGGAAAAAATGAGTATGTACTTACGATATATTTAAGATAGGGATGAGTGGAGGTAATGAGCCCAAAGAAAGTGAAAGCAAGGGAGCAAATAAGTGTTTACCGAATGAAATGGAGAAGGAGGAGGAAATATAAGTGAGAGTAGGAGTGAATATATAAATGGAGAAGGAGAGGGGAGTGAGAATCAAGATGCTAGGGAAAAAGGAGGGAGAAAAAATTTAAAAGATACGAGATGCTCAAAAATAAGGGGAACACAATGAGTTGTAAAAATAGAAGCGTAAATAAATAGGGTTTGGACGGGAAAATAAAATTTAAAAAGGATTTCCTATGACGCTTCTTTAAAAAAATGTCATAGGAAGTTAGAAGAAAAATATTTTTTTTTAAAAAAATGGACCTATCATGGTGCTCTTTTGAACAAGTGTCATAGGAAGTGGGAGACTCCTTTGGCGCTTGTTTAAAGGAGCGTCACAATAGGCCAATTCTTTTCTTTTTTAAAACAAAATTAACCTATTGTGGCACTACCACGATAGGTCAATTCTTTTCTTTTTATTTTTTTAAAAAATTAACTTATCGTGACGCTCCTTTCAATAAGTGTCACGGGAGTCCTCCACTTTTTGTGGCACTTGCTCAAACGAGCGTCACAGTAGGTCAACTCTTTTTTTTTTTTTAAAGAATTGACCTATCGTAGCTCTTCCTTAAATAAGCGCCATAAAAGATACGCCACTTAAATTTTTTTGTGTGGTAGTGTAATGACTTGTGTGGAAATTGAGCAATTAGGTGATTAATTATTGACTACGTCTCTGCAAGATTATAAATAAGGTTTTAGAGTAGTTTAATTATTATATTATATTATATAAGTATTGGAGGTGAGAAATATTGAAATAGGATATGAAATTATTGAAAAATGTGAAATGAAGTTTTAGGGCTTAGGCGTTCAAAAGATAGCCTAAGCAGTGGTGGGGCCCAGGTGCTTGTTGTGGCATAAAGCACCTGCACTCAGGAGCTAATATCGAAGATTTTTATAAATGGGAGAGTCGGGTGCTCAAAAATAAGAGGAAATGTAAGAGGAAATCTTTAGGCTATAGCGCTATGTGAGGGCTTGTAATTTTGGTCCATTGGGAGTGTTTCAAACTTCTTAACACCTAAGGAAGTGATTCTACCTTAATTTCTCTCTTTTCTTCTTGATTTGTCATATTTTAAAGTTTTGAAAATCTAGAGTCTGAGCTATATGTAAAAATGCGTGATGTTTACACCAAACATTTTTAGTTAAGGTTTGGCTTTAAAGAAAGATTTTAGTTAAGATATAATAATATGATATTTGAAATTGAGTTTTAATAACTAGGTTATGTAAATATGAGTTGAATTAGAGGTTTAATTGGTTTTAATTGTTGTTTAAACTTGATTTTATGAAATGGGTATTTTGAACTTGGGAGCCTAAGTTTTGAAATTGAGATTTTTGAATGATTCAAGTAATTTGAGGCTGTTTATTGTTTTGGATAAGTTGTTTGAGACATGTTGAAATGTTTAAGTGTCTTAGAGTGAGATTGGGAACTTTAGAGGGGATTAAATCCCTAGGTTGTTATATTTACCACCCAATTAGTTGATAAACTAAAATGTAATAATGTTGATTGTATAGATTGATTTGTTAATTGTGGTTGAGCTTGGAGGTTGGATTCTTGTATTAAATTTAGCTTAGGAGAAATGTAATAACTTTCTACTTGTTATAAATGCTAATGTCCTACTTTTAAGAGTTTTTGACAATACAAAACAATGGAATGAGATATATACTTTTTATTAGCATGTTATATTCTTGATTTGAGAAAATTGTTTTGTGGGACTTTAGATTTGATGAGAAAATAGGAAGTGTTTAAAAGATGTTTTGTCATGAATTGCTTGTAAGAGCGTTACCATGAATAATCATGAGATACTCATTATGCATTATTGAGTTTATGATATTGGTGGTTTTAATTGTGATTGGTGAAGAGATAATAGATAAAATACTGTCATGTGATGATATCTTAATTAGTGCACATGAGGTTAGTTATTTGTCTTAGTTGGTATAAGCCTACATGAACGTGGCTCATTCATTTCTGTTATGATAAGCTTACATGACTCAAACGTCTTAGAGAGAAGGACGTGCTCTGATAGCTAGCTCTTTTCGTTCTTAATAAAGAGGAATAGGCCTTGTGGCTAATGAGTACGTCTTCATAATGATAGGAATATGACTTCTTAGGTTTATATGTTACATACATCATTTGGGAGAAACTCAAATGGGCACATGTGTATAATTTTGATATTATATAGATCATATTATAGGTACTAATATTTTTATCCCACTTGACAAGCCTTCTTGGGCTTATGTGTTTGCATATTTTTTTTATAGAGATTTGAATGAGTTAATATATATATATTGAGATTTTGAGAATGATATTATATGTATTGATATTTTATACGCCACTTGATAGGCCTTCTTGAGCTTACTGTGTTTGTATACCTCATTTGGGAGAGACTTGAATGACTTAAAGTGTATAGCTATGAAATTATTTGAATGACTTTATATACAATACTATATGTCTCACTTGACACCTCACTAGCACATGTTGGTATGTATGATAAGTTGAAACTTTTGTTATTGAGGCTTTTATTTTATTCTGTCACTCTTAACATTTTCAAGGTGATAGTTCTCGTGTGGGAACATCGGGCAAAATTTCAGAGCCTTATATAGTTTTTTTTTCTTGGTATAACCTCTGTTATTTATTTATATGTTTTAGATTGATGTGTATTACCACTCATATGTTATTCATTCTATATGATATAATGTGATTCAACTGCAATATTTTTGATTAAATTGTTGCGACCTAATGAGCTGGTAAAAGGCTGGAGGCCTTTAAAGATTCAAATAAATATCTTGGAAATGTGTTTTGATGTTATATGAAATATTGTTTTATTATTTAGGCTTTTGGTTGGATGTGAGAATTTAGGCTTGAAAAGCTCAAGGTCTAAGTTTGTTAGTTAACTATTTTTAGGTTTGTGAAATAATGAGAAACGTTTTATTATCCATAATAAGTTTTAAATGTTGAGTATGACTCTTTTCTATATTGAATAAAGTTTATTAAGTAATTTTAATTTTTTTTAATTATGATAGGCATTTCTAAATGAGTTAATTTAATTCCTTTCTATCATAGTTAATTTTAATTTGAAAGAGAATGTTTTGATATCAATATTTGACGTTGAGAACATGAGAATTTTTTACTATTACAGTAGACCATCGAGTTTAATATTCTCTATTCACCATGGTGCCAATGTTGATTATCCTTATATCTTGATTAAATGTATGGATAATCGAGTTTTAAGAAAATGACTTTACACATAGTTGACTCCTCCTTCCCTAAACCTATATAATTATACTAACTTTGGTTGTTTAACTATTTTCATCTTATGTGATTAAAAAGGATTTTGTATTCAAGTGACCAAAAAGAAAAGAAAAGTTCTCACATAAGTAGGAAGTCAATCACAGAGTTGATCCTATTTATAATCCCGAGCCATATTAGTGAGGGGCGAATTAGAAATGATTCATGGCTTCAACTTTGAAGTCTATCAGGGTGTGAGGTACAATGAGAGCCAATGGCTCTGTGACCTAATGACTCACAATAACTTTGTGATCTAATGACATAACATCTACTCCATAAGTAAGAGATCGCATATGTTCGATACATCATGTGATTTACCCAACTTAATTATTATGATCTTAATTAAAAAAGAAGGTGAGGTGAGAAGATAAACATGAGTAGAATAGGGGAGGGAGAGAGAGAGAGGGAGAGAGAGCGGGAGAGAGAGAAGGCGACAAATACAGATACGCATGCATATGCATGCACGTCTCTCTGGACGTTTTGATATCACATGACACACTTCTCTGTTACACTCTTTGTCCTCTTTCACCTTCAAAGGGAACATCCCAATGTGCGTTTCCCTTCTCTTCTTTTCTCCTTTGCCCCCTCCATGATTATACTTTCTTTCTTCTATATATATATATATATATATATATATATATATTATTGATTTAACTTAATTCTTGCCTACCACTTTATACAATTTAACCTATTAAAATTAATGGCGTGCGATTGTTATATTATATATGCTCTTACCATACACTCCTATCTTTAAGTCATTTTCACTATTTTCCCCACAATTAAGAAGGGGTTAGTTAAGAACAAGTTAACTCTATTTACAAATTAACAATTTTTTTTTGGAAGTTTATGTGTATTATTAAATGCGTGAGTGAGAGGCAAATGAATAGGGGTCTGTCTCGTAAGTTTGAATGTGATTTGCTTGCCTTGCGCGGAAAGGGCCCTAGAAAAATCCAAAACTATACTTCCGAGCTTTGTCTTTAAGGTATGACCTAATTTAGAAGTTAAGAGGGAGAAAGATAAAAAAATATAATTGAAATAGGTAAAAGATAAATATATTTTACAGTTTTAAATTAAAACACTAAAGGTGTGAAAGTATATATATTAACACTTTGAGTATCTTAATTAATAACTGCAAAACTTATTTGTCTTTTACCTATTTCAATTATATTTTTGTATCTTTCTTCCTATTTAATTTCAATTCTAAATGTAAGATTTGTTTCTCATATTTATCATTGGTCAGATTATAGAATTGATCATCAATTCTAATAAATATACCACATAAACTATTTTAATAGTGTTAGTGCAATGTCAGAGAATTAACACTATCAAAGACAAGAATAAGTCCTTTTCAAACGTCTATGACTAACTGTTATAAACGGAGTAAACTTAAAAAATCAAAACCATCTATTTCAAATTTAAAAGACCAAAACTAAAATTGGGTTAAACTTGAAGGCTAAAAGTTATATTAACCCTTTAGAAAACATTAAATCCGAACCATCTAACTTTTGATCTAAGGATAGAGATTGGATTTTGAGAAGAAAATAACATAAAATATTATAAGAAAATTTGCTTCTAAGTAAAGTTTGTATATGCTCTCCATTGTCAACGAGCACTCTTTTCAATCTTTAGTAAAATAAAATAAAATGCTACTATTATCATGTCGTTATATAAATATATAGGGAAAATAGCACTCGGTACCAATTAGTAGAAAAAATTTCAAAAATGTTCCATAAGATAATCCTCTATAAAAAAAAAAATAGTCCCTAGGGACCTTAATAATATAGATTCCAAATGGAAAGTTATATTATTAACAAGTATAAGTGACTATATTGACAAGTCAAATAGTGATTATTGGCAAACTCATAGATGTTAATTAAAGCAGCTACTATTGGCAAGCTCATATATAACAATGAATAGCACATCTATGTCAATTAAAACAGTTTTCGTTGACAAGTATATATGCATATATTGACAAATCAGAAAGTGACCATTAACAAGTCCATATATGTCAATAAGATAACTATAAACTCTTTTTATAGAGGAATCTGAAATGAGATTTATTATTATTATTATTAGAGTGAATATACAATGGGACTCTTTCAATATTTTTCCTGGCCCTTATGACCTGAGTGTTATTTTTCCATATTTATATATATATAAGATTACAGACGAAGAACTAGAGGTATAACCAAGGTTTAAATTAATATGTTTGTTTCACTACAAAAAAATATATCAAATTACCCACGGAATTTCAATTTTTAGACGGTATTACTGACGGGATTCTGTCGGAAATGAAATTACTGACGGAATCCGTTCCGTCGGTAAAAAAATACATGGGAAAATAGTTTACCAACGGAAATTTATTCCATCAGAAATTACTGATGGAACGTTACTGACGGAAAATTCCGTCAGAAATTACTAACGGAAAATTTTGCGTGGGTAATTATCCACGGAAAATTCCATGGGTAATTACCCACAGAAAATTCCGTGGGCAATTTCTGTGGGTAATCACCTACGGAAAATTCTGTCAGTAAATTATTTTATTTAAAAAATAAAATAAATCCACATGGGCATCGCTGGCAGCCGCGTCAGAGGGCTGGCGATTGCCATGTGTCCTCTGAATTAATTATTAAGTTTGGTAACCAAGCCAAGACTCGAA
>JBAGKO010000004.1:11160866-11185059 GCA_037177275.1 Acacia concinna | reverse complement strand
ATTGCGATGACATATCCGCCAGTTCCCTTGCCTTTGTCTCCACAAGTTCTCACTTAGTGGCCATTGTGTCGAGCACACTGGGGTACCCATTATGATTTAGGAAGAAGAACGTGTCCTGGAGCTTTTGCCTGGCCACAAACTCTCTGTAAAGGTATCTAATAGCAAAGGAAAACAAGTGTGTCAATGTAGCAAATATACAAATATTGATTCACACAAAGGAAGACATATCGGTTATAAAGGCCGACCAAAGTGAAGGAAGCCATACTTGTGGTAAGGACTTTGTTTACTAAAGTTTGAGTGATGACCTTGGCAGCGCGCTTGTAGCATACACCCCTTATTTAAAGGTGATAATTTTCATATAAACATTCTGTAGAGGGTCTTCTTCAGAGAAAATGTTATCTTCTATCCTCAAAGCTAAAAGTTACATGCTAGAAATAGGCAGCGAAGGAGGTAAAGGAGCTGGAGCTTGCACAGGCGACGCTTGCAAAAGCTTAGTCAAGGCTGGAGCCACAACAGGGTCTATCGTAGTTGCTGCCAAGGTCATCATTTGCTTCGGCATGTTAGACACTGAACCAATGCTGGACTGAGCACCTAAGTTGCTCTTCCTCCTCATTGACTAATTAACAAATAATAGAAGTTAGGAAACCCCAAACTATATACTAAAAAAACACAAAAGAAGCGTAAACCTTTAGTTGCATTTTATGTGCAGGGACGGTAATGAGATGCTCTGGCCACACAACAAAGCCCCCTACTGCTCCTTCCATGGTAGTAGCATCTGCTGTGGGAACTGGGAGGATGTAGGTAAGTTCAAGTGCTGTATGTAATGCTACCTTGACATGCTTATCAGGGAGAGGTTGCCCATGGATCGTCATGTGCGCCCCTGGTAAGTTGTACATACAGCCGATAGCAACTGTAAGCTGCAAGGGGCTATCGGCCAGACACTCAACATCCGCTTCACCCTGAACCAATAGAATAAAATGATAATAAGTTTCTCTAAATGAATAACACATATTTAAGCAAATGATACCTCAGGTAAAATTTGTGAGGGGGCGGCCGAATTGCAACTATCTTTGGCACTTGAGGTGTCGTGCGTCACACCCGCCGCCACCGCTTGCTTCTCCACTTGGTCCCGAAAGACATACTGAGCAATGACTTCTTTTTGCTCTAAGATATGCTTCTGGAGACTCTTAGTTATGGACTTCAGGGATGCAATTTCATCTCTCTGCTTAGGCGGCTTCTTTCGCTTCCCAAGGTATTTCTGTTTGGTAACTCCATAACCGACACCCCTATACCAACCATCGTGGTCACAACCCAGAGCAAGCTCCGAACGATTGCCTTGCTGAACCTCTTGATTGAAGCTATCCTATAAGAACATAAGCATATTATTATGAAGGATGATGGCAAAACTATAAGTACATTATTATTGAATAAAAACTAATACCTCTTACCAATTTTGTTGCAACCTCTTGAACGCGAAGATTTGCAATTTTACCTTCTTTGTCTTGCATTGCAGCAACCCACAACTTTGAACGGCGGATGGTCATATCTGAAGAAGACCCCCTCTATGCTAACATCTCCTGCTATGTTAGCGCACCCCTTGCGACTTCCACAGTATGGGCAATCGTTCTTCTTCACCCTCTCACGGTTTACTGTACTTAGTGTTTGTGGAAACAAACAACAAAAAAGTTATTACATATACTACTTGTGGTATATATTACTGTTCTTATAACACAAAAACGTCAACCACAAAGAGGACGGCTTACCCTAAAGTCTGGAGTGCGATGTGCCCCAACAAACTCGACCCACTCTGCCGGTTTGACAACATCCCTTATCAGGGTTGGAACCACTAAGGCGTCAACATAGTTAGGATCCACCAAATACTTCTTCTTCAAGAACCAGCAGAAGGAGCGCATGATCTTCCTGCTAGCCCCACACAAACTGCTTCTTCTCCTTACCGATTTTGAAGGCAAAGCATAATTGTTAGCTAACGATTATCAAGAAAAGTGAGGACAAGCAAATCATCAATCGTACTGTAGATATATTTTACCGAAATAGCAGTCCACACATCAGCATTCATCTTGTTGGTTGCCTTTTTCTAGGTGGTCAAAGTGATAGGAACGTTGCACTTGGTCATATACCCAAGGTATCTAATGAACTTGTCAGAATGCACAACTTGACCTTTATTGTTCCATCTGATGTCAAGTTTCTTCCCATTTGTCTTCGTCTTATGTATCTCACTCATCACCACAAGGCCCTTTTTTAAAGCTTTCTCTTCCCTCCTCATCTGTTGTGCATCTCTATCAACAACCTGCTGGGAATCCATTGAGTTAGGCTGGTTATCATGGTTCCTAGCACTACTTGATCCACCATCACCCTGGTCCTTATTAATTAACCTATACTAAACTAATTCCTTTAATGAAAAAGAAAATTCCAGAACCACATAAACTAAACAACATAGATGCATGCAACAGATGGAAAATTCGTTTATGCCTACATAGCTAGCTAGCTAACACAAAATTAAACTAATTCCTTTACTAACAAAGTGAATTCCAGAACCACACAACCTGAACAACATATGTGCCAATTCATATGTAATAATAGACCTCATTTTTGCCACTATATAATAACCATGCGTGCCAATTCATATAATAGCAAGTTGCAAAACAAGATCCACATGTTCAACTAGCCAATTTTTCTAATAAATTATTAAGCAAAACAAATAGGGAAGACAACTGACATTTTTCAGAAAACGTACAACTACAGACAATTGGTGTAGGGAACCGATTAATGTCTACAACTAACAAGAATTTGGGAACCAAAACATACAACCACCCAATAGTTGTACTCAACTATTAAGGGAAGGAGTTTCAAACCTGCTAGTAATTTGGAGTTAATGTGTTGGGCGATTGCAGAAGCACGTCTACGACAAGTGGGACAGAAATCGCGCACGAACAGCCACCAACAATGAACTCAACAAAGAATTAACGATCACGACGATGGGACGGATGGTAAACTAGATTTTGGCAACAATTAAAGGAAATAGCGGTGGGTATGGCGGAAAACAAAGGTCGGAGAAGTTGGAATAGAACGACGTGAAGTGGAGGGACGTTTGAAATCATGAAATAGGGTTCAGATTCAAAGTTTTATAAGATTATATATGACGGTTATATTTAAAAAAAATTCATATATATAATATTTAGCGTTTATTATACAACAACCGCTTTATATGTAGGCTTATATATATGATGGTTCTCATACAAAAACCGCCATATATATAGACCCATATTTTATATGACAATAATTTTAAACAACCGTCATATAATTGTTTATAATATATAGCACTTTTACTTCAGAACCATCATATATTTCTCTGCATTAATTCCGCCTCTCTATATATGATGCGGGTTTCAATAACCACGATATATAGAGCGTCATATATAACCAGACCTGTAGTAGTGTATTCTTGTAAGGCATGGGCTGCATCGTTGTCAGCTAAACCAAAAACATCATTGTCAAACACAATTTTTGACCACAGCATATATAATCTACACAAAACCACCATTTAATGAAACAGGCAATGTATATTTAAAAAAATAAAAACAAGAACCGGAAGTTTCTTGATTCCTCGATATTACGGGTAATTAATTAATGATGAGAATAATCGGGATTTTCTGGCCATTTCTCTTGGACCCTTTCTCTTATAGGTGAAAATAAAGCTGAATTCTGATTATTAAACGCGAGATCAGTCTTTCGCTGAAGCTCTCTTTAATTATAATATAAGCGTCGAATACTTTTAAGTCAACAATGGATCTTCTAGCAGCTACTCTGCAAATTGCAAACAAATAGATAGAGACAAACAAGCATGCTTTTATATATATGTGTATATATGTATATGAGAGTCCATAGAGTGTTTTATGGGCTAAAAATGAGGAATGGGTCAAGTTGTAGAGAAGTTAATTGCTTGCTTGGTCTATCTGCAACCAATACACACATCACCTTCATTGGCTTCCAGTGTTCTCAGAAGGGGCCAATGTGATGATACCATATGGATATGCTCCTCCTCAATATTCATATTTGTCAACTCTCTCTCTCTCTATATATATATGTATGTATGTATATACACACTTTGCAAAATTTCCTTTTCTATATAGGACAATTTTCATTCTTATATTATCTATTTTTTAAAAGTTTATTGCAATTCGTTTCTTCTCTCAGTCATGATACATAACAAATTCTAGCCATGTTCGCTCCTATACACTTAGAGAATAACTCCAAGAAAAATAAAGATTTGTTATATTTAAAGTCAAGGTTCTATATAAGCTTTGTTTTTGTTTACACACGCAAGTGCTTAATTGGCATAAACCTCAAAATAATGGAGGCCATCACATGAAAGAATAATTAAATTATGGCAAATGGTGATTAAATTGCGGTGCAAGCAAGAAAATTAGTGGTTGAATTTCACTCATAATTAATTTCATTTTTGTACTAATCACCACTGACAAATTTTTATTAACTACCAGAAATAATTCAAGTCCTTTGGTACTAGCAAGTTCATCTTAAATAATGTCGTGAGTTTACATGAAAATTGTCACCCCTTTTCTACAATTTCAGCGGTTCAAGTGTTTAATTTTAACATCATTACAGGGAGTGAGTTTGATCTTTGAGATTGTCGTGGTTCTAGGGAAGCATCTACTTAGGTAAAAATCAAGGAATTTGGAGCTAATTCCCACATGATTAATATTTTACCCTGGCCAATTAGAGACCCACAGAATAATTAATGTGTGACTAGTGTGTAAAAAATTGGATTGGATCGGCATGTTTGGACCGAAAACTAGCCACATGTCCAGTCTGGTTCAACAACTTTTGAAGGGGTGAACCAAATTAGTCTGACTCGAACTAGTGGTGACCTGGACTGGTTTGACTGTGAACCGATTCATCCCTTTTTTTAAATTTTTTTTATTTCTTTTAGAATTTCATACTAATAAGTTTAAAATCTTAACTTTCTCACCAGTTTAGCATTGAGCTATTTAGCTGGTTTGACCTACTAATCCTTGACCGAGTGATATGGTTTTTAATACGTTGTATGTGTATGTGACTGATAGATGATTGAATTGTATGTGATTGGGCAGGCAAATAGGCACACTGAGGTTACCTAAAAGGCCATGTGTGACCTATAGGTGACTAAGTTATGTATGACTGGGCAAACACTTTGCCTTAGCTTGTGGGTGAGTTTAACCACCCTCAAATTGGTTCACTAACAAAATTGTTATAAGCAGAATTTTATACCCACCAAACCCTATTCATTCCAGATTAAATGATACCCAATGTTTGACATTAATCGGTTTCTATCACAAAATAATTACTACTCCTATTAACTAAAGGCGGGTAAAATTTGTGCCCCACACACACACATATAATGATGAGAAGAATATATATGATATAATTTACAAATGACACCATCATTTGATCAGGTGAAACCTGAACCAAAAAGTAAAAAAGCAAAGTCAAAGCATGCCTACATATTTACGGGACCATACGAAACCTTTTTTCAGAAGTCAACGTTGAAGTTGATGAACACTGTTGATTTCTATTTTCTTTGGAATAAAAGTAAAACCACTGTTGTTTTTCACCTACGATATTCGAGACTTCCTTTTTTGTGGGAAACAAAATAAATAGTAAATAAAAACAAACAAACAAACAGATTGAGAGTTTAATTTGATTGAAACAAGTGGCCACTAATAATTAGCTAGCTAGGAGTCCCTTGAAGATGCTTCTAAAAACTGAGTAATGATAATGTCTTTATTATGATTATAACATCCAGCTCGCCATGATTGATCAGTTAGGACTTTAATGCAAATCCATCCAAATTATGAAAAAGGCATTAATTATATTGCCACACACACACACATGACTTTCTTTGATTATAACCCAACTTGGGTTTTGTATTTTTGGTATCATTTTCATTTGTTTCTTCTGCTAAATGGTGATGACACCATAGAAAGCTTCAAGGTTAAACTTTAGTTGTCATTATCCATAGGCAATTTGTGTATATCTCTATATCTTCTTATCATATGATTACAAACTTTATAGGCTTTTATGATTATTATTTGCATTGTAGCTCTAAAAAACCTATATCTTGATGTGGAGCTAGCGTCTCTGTTTATAGCTAGTGCTTAATTAATTATCATTTTATGAAGTTTGATTGAAACTTCCATGTCTTCTTATGTTCACTTTCACGTGTCGCCCCTACCGACTTATTTAACATTAATCATAATTACTAGGAGGGTTTTGTCAAAGTCACATGTCTTCCTTAAGAGTATGGTAAAGAAAATAATGGGTTTAAATTTCCTTTCCTTTCCAATAATTTCCTTTTGCTAGCAGCGATCATAATTAGATTCCCCTAACTTGATATTACATATTTGCTTTTCATCCAATAATTATCATATGAATTATCACATCAATTTAAAGTAGTTCATTTTGATCCATGCCAAGGCCACGAGTATTAGACGTTGGTATTATATTTTTTTATTATTATTTCAACTTTGTTTTTTTTTCCCCAGAATTTCAACTTTGTTATTCCCTTGCGTGTATTTGTTATTAAATTTAAGACTGTAATACATTCCTGTGTTCATTGTAATTTTTTTATACATGTTTTCATGAATGTGACCATTGTTGTTAACCTTATGCGTTTAACTTTCCAAGTTTAATGTTTTTACATTTTTTTTAAACTTATAAAATTGGGTTAACTTGTTTTTAAACTTGTGCTAGTTATAAATATTGTTGAACTTGTGAGTTGACTTGTTGGTTTAACTATTTTTATGTTCTCAAGTTATAAAATTATGTCAACTTATTTTTTAACTCTTGCTAACTATAAGATTAGTTGAACTTGCGAGTAACTCATCAGTCAAACTCGATCAGCAAACTCAATAAATTTTTTTATTGACATGAGCGAGTCTAAAATGTATTGTATAGAGCTTTATTTATATAATAAAGCGTATGAGAACCAAATTCAAAGAAAAATAAAAGCCAAAGGCAATAACTGATATTAATACAAAAATAACTTGCCCTATATTTTGAAGTTGTAAAGGTTTGCCGTCTTCATAAACTTCTACTCTATCATCATGTCACTACAACTTTTGCCCTCTGGATGAGAGTCAAAACTCAAGAAGGCAAAAAACTAAAAGATGGAACAAGAAAGGACATATATAGTGCATTGAAAGATAGTGATGAATATATAAATTTTGAAATACATTTTAACTAAATTATTATCATTTTTATTTTAATTATTTAGTCATATACATTTAATACATATTTATCAATAAAGATATGAACTTTTACATGTTTAAGATTCGAGGTTAATTCTAGATTATAATTTTATTTAAATTCATGAGTTTACAAATATAAATGAAACATATGGGAAAACTTGAGACGATCTATCAATAAGCCCTGAATTTGTCTCTCTCTATAGCTGGGATAGAGCTGTCAATAAGGGTCAACCTAGCCTTAAATGGTTGGCCTTTGAAGGGCCAGAGCCTAAAAAGGTAAGGCTCAAAAAGCTCATATGCTATAAAATTATTTAATTATTGAAGCTCGGCCTTTGGGCATAATGGCTCAATGCTAGCCTTTGGACTTTCATTTCATTTACTGAAGTTCAATATTTTTTCAAACTTTTTAGAATATCAAAAAATCAAACAAGTCTCAACATTTTGAATTAAATACTCCATCTGTCTCAAAATATAAGAGACAACCACCATCTTTGCTTCCTCCCAAAATATTATAGAGACATTCCCAAGGGCGCTCCTTGAGTTTTCTCTCTCCAATTCAAAATAAAAAGCTAATTGAGAGAGTCTCTAAAAATGAGTTACTTTTTTAAAGAAGCCCATTCATATGTAAAAAATTCAGAAACACTCTCCTTAAAATAAATTGCCTTTTTTCACATTTAAGCTCCTTAAACCTCCTTTATGGAGTTGTCAAACAGGCCCTGTGGTAATTCCCCCTGTGATATTTATTATTATCATTTTAAGTTTTTGTTTTTATCAATCAATTACTATATCAATATTAGTTAAATTTCATTCATTTATTCAAGCAAGCCTGAACCATTATTTAAATAAGAGACTAAGAGATAGGGGTATTTTTAGAAAATAATTCACATTTGTAACATATTCATTATATTTGAATTAAATCCAATATTGGTGAAAACGCGGAATGTGAAAATGGACCGTTATAGTTGGCAGTGACTTGGGACTTGTCTTCTACGAAGTTCCTGCACCTAAACGCTAAACCCATCACCGTGTTGTATTAAGATGGAATATATTGTAGCTCAGAGTCCGCTTGCAACGAAAAAGACATTGAAAATTCACAATCTCAGGCACACCCATATTACAGAGACTATTGCTTAATATTAAAGCACTAAACTTTTAACTACACAACAGCTTATTATAAAATCCTGAAACAATATAAAGAGTCAAGAGGATTAAATTTGAGAGGAATAATAATAACTATTATTATTATTGGTTACATGAAAACAGAGAGAGTGATTAGCAGATGAAGAGGATGCATGGAGGGATCACAGCGGCACTCGTCGATGAGGCTCCACTTTAGAGTCTAAACAAAACCACCAATCACGTACACCGATAGTTACAGATTGGTCATCTTTCTTTTTCTTAGTTCAACAAATATAAAAAAAAAAAAAAAAAAACAAACAAACAAACCAACTGTATTCAACTTCAATTACAGATTGGTCATCTTTCTTTAGCCACGGGTCACGTGGCCAGAGTCAAACGATAACCACGACAATTCTGGTGGACTTTAAAGTCCATCACTCTCTCTCCCCCTACTCTTTTCTCTTCTTGAATGATAACTTTATGGTCAATAAAAGTATTAATATATTAATATTGAATAAGGGCATAATTGAAAACAAAGAATTAAAGTATAAGACATTTTTTAAATATCTCTTTTATTTTGAGACGAAGTAAGAGTGATAGTTGTCTCTTATATTTTGGGACGGAATGAGTAAAACACAACAATTCAATTATCATTAATTGTAGTTGGCAAAAAGCTCTTGTGTGAAGCTAGTTTATCAAGTTATTTGTAATCTAACCAATTAAAATATAACAACTCATAAGATGATTTGACAACTCTTAAATATTAGTTGGTATATTAATAAAATTAAAATATTTCACAAGGTTTATTTTTTCTTTACTTGTGAAATCTTAATGATGTGATTCATTTGTTTTAAGAAAAATAAAAACATGAAATATATGAACAGCCAATTAGGATTAATATTATTTGAATTGTTGTAATTTAATTGGCCAGATCACAAATGACGTGGTAAACCAAGTTCACACAAGAATTTATTTATAGTTGACTGCTCATGTATTTCATATTTTCATTTAATTAAGATTTCACAAGGTGAATCTTATAAAATCTTTTAATTTTACTAATATGATATGATAGAATATATCTAAGGAGTTAATATTAATTTTAAATATAGGGTATAATTTTTATATTTATCAAATTCTTTTTAATTTATTCTTATTGTTGTTCCCTGGATAATAATTGATGAGGAGGAGTGATAAAGAAATTAAGATAAATGATTAGGGAGTTTTAGAAAACACATGCTGTATTAACTAACTTGCTTGATTTAATCAAATTAACCATATGTACCATATATTTAATTAAGTACTAGAAGGAGTATTTAAACTTAATCTGACGCGGTAAGAAAAAGAATAAAGGGGGAATGAAGAAAAGGTGGATACGCAAGTGGAATACATATAGCCGAAATCTAGTGTTAGTTTCGTGAAAACTCACAAATAAAAATCCAAACTATGTTTCCTTCCTTCCACTACAAAACCAAGAGAGGGGAGAGAGACATTGGGAGAGAATTATGAGTGACCGCGGGTACGGGTATCCCTACCCCCCTCCTATTCAAGGTGCCTCTATCTGTCTTCCTCCATCTCTACTTTAATTTCTTCTCTCTTTGATTGATTAATCTTTATGTTGATTCACTAACTTTACTAATTTCTTCTCTAATTATTTCCTTTCCTCTCTCATATCATATCATATCATCATCACCTACAGTTTTTGCTTCTACCTTTTCTGTTTTGTCTGATAATTTGGTTGGTGTTAAGGTTACTACCAAGGTCCTCCAGTTATGGCACCTCCTCAGTATGCTGCTCCTCCACCTCCCAGAAGACAGGCTGGTTTCCTTGAAGGATGGTAATTCAAAGTTAAAACCTCCCATACCAATATATATAGTATTATTTTGTTTCTTATTTATTTATTTATTTTGTTGGTTGTAGCCTTGCTGCCTTGTGCTGTTGCTGCCTCATCGACGAGTGCTGCTGTGATCCCTCCATCCTCTTCATCTGCTAATCACTCTCTCTGTTTTCATGTCACCAATAATTATTATTATTATTCCAATCAAATATAATCCTCTTGACTCTATATATGAATTGCTTCAGGATTTTATAATAAGCTGTTGTGTAGTTTAAAGTTTAGTGCTTTAATATTAAGCAATAGTCTGTGTTATGGGTGTGCCTCAGATTGTGAATTTGCAGTGTCTTTTTCGTTGCAAGTGGACTCTGAGCTAAATATATTCCATCTTAATACAACACGGTGATGGGTTTAGCGTTTAGGTGCAGGAACTTCGTAGAAGACAAGTCCCAAGTCACTGCCAACTATAACGGTCCATTTTCACATTCCGCGTTTTCACCAATATTGGATTTAATTCAAATATAATGAATATGTTACAAATGTGAATTATTTTCTAAAAATACCCCTATCTCTTAGTCTCTTATTTAAATAATGGTTCAGGCTTGCTTGAATAAATGAATGAAATTTAACTAATATTGATATAGTAATTGATTGATAAAAACAAAAAAAATTAAAACAATAATAATAATAAATATCATAGGGGAATTACCATAGGGGCCTGTTTGACAACTCCATAAAGCAGATTTAAGGAGCTTAAATGTGAAAAAAGGTAATTTATTTTAAGAAGAGTGTTTCTGAATTTTTTACATATGAATGGGCAAGTAACTCATTTTAAGAAACTCTCTTAAGAAGTTTTTTATTTTGAATTGGAGAGAGAAAATTTAAGGAGCACCCTTTTTGGGGGCAAGTAGAGAAGAAAGTGGGTAGTGACACATAGGAAGAAGGAACAAATAATTTACTGTAAGTAAATATTTTATTGAATAAAAAAAGATAAAATTATTTCATTAAAGAAATATACTGACAATATTAAACTTTTAATATAATTCATGTTTAAAAATTTCTTGGTGAAAGAATTGGAAAAACAAAAAAAATAATATTAATCAAGTATTTTAGTGCTCTTAGTTTTTTTTAAAAAAATTAGTAAGGATAAGGTGGAAAGAAAAATATCATTCTAAATATTAAATTATTATCAAAATTTAAATATATGACAAAAATTTTTTTTTAAAAAATAAACTCTTTCAAAAAATCTATCATAAATTATTTTTCTCCTTATCATTTAAATAACTTTAAATATAAATAACTTCTGATAAATCATTTTTCTTCAAAATTCACTACTGATGAAAAGTTACTTCTACCGCCCTTAAAGCCCATATCATAGTGGTCCAAACTCCAGAGGGTTATAAAAATAAAATAAAATTTCAAACTTTTTATGCCCTGCAGAACGGGCTGTCCTCCCTCCAGTGGCATATTCATGGCGAACTAGTAACCACAAAGGTCTCAAGAGTATTAAATTGGATTTAAAGCGACAAGAAACCCACCAACCAGCTAGCTAAGCATCTCTCTTTTAATTCCCCCATGTTTGGCTAATCTCTGAGCCTCAACTCATGAAGGAGACCTGTTTCATGCAATGATATTTATATCTTTCTGCGGGATTTTTCACTGAACTTGCAGCAAAAATTTCATCCAAAAACGGAGAAGAGGAGGCCCTGGTTCCTGTGATGAAGAAAGAAATTAATTAAACGACAAGAGTGCTTCATCCCAGCCTTGCCTTAGTGGGAGGTTTTCTATTTACATCTGCTGCTTTTTAAGGAGTACAACAACCCCACATGTGCATCACGCAAAAGAAGGAAACATGATACAAGTTTTCCAAAATAGGGGCCCAAAACTAAATAAATTACACCAAGGCTTGTACTAATCCTAGTGACCCCTGAAATTTAATTTCCCTAAATATCAAATTACACCCATACAAATCTTTGAATGCCGATAAGTGGACTTTGAGGGACCATGGCCAATGTCATTTTGTGCGGTTTGATGGTGACTTAAAATGTCTTTGGCACATTTACTTTATCATTTCCTTCTTTGACCCGTTTTGCCTTGTAGGCATGAAATAATGAAGCGAGTGGGGCAGGGTAACATAGTTTTACGGGTAAAACTGTTCTTCTTCTTCTTCTTCTGATTTAGAGTCTTTTTCTGTATCAGACTTTTGATTTGTATTTTTTTCCAGATATTCCTCTTCCATCGTTTCCTTGAGGATGAAAGTCTCTGAATAACCACAGGTTGAGTTATCTGTTTGGCTTCCCTCAACTCTGTATCTTCTTTATTCAAATGATACGCGTCCAGCATGATCTTAACCCACTTATGCAGCTCCTTTGGGGTACTGCTTAATCAAGAATTGGAGAAGCAAAATGAGAATGATTCCAGAAATTACAACTTTATAACGAAGGAGACATTTTCTCTTACGTGAATAATGCATCAGGGTCTTTGGTTTCGTGTTTGCCACCAGGGGAGAAAGCTGTTGCTAACGCAGAGAATCTCTCCTCAGGATCTACAATATTCAACAAATGCTTGAGCAGCTTTATTTCTTTAGGAGCCATGCTCCTTAGAATGCTCTTTGTGGTCTTAAACAATTGATACATTATATCTTTGACCTGCAGAAAATAGGAAAATGCTGTTTGAGCGCACAGAATGCAGTGTAAACATACCTCTTCTCAGCTTGAGCAAGCAAAATTTAAGTTTCTAAGCACTCTACGCTCAAGAGTTTAATGCCTTGGTTCTTGGGCTAGTACAGACCAAGAGAAACCATCAAAACTCAGAATTATCAACTTTTATATTTATATATACATATATTATATTATTTTCTCAAGATTTAATACCCATGCAGGATAAAGTTTTACTCTGCTTCTGCTTTCTATACTGATTATATACCGTTATATTGAAAGTACTTGAAAACTTCATATGCTACACCAACATAAACACAAAGTTATCCATTCAGTGAAAATGGCAGTGGGAACACAAGTCTGGACAAATTTTCAGAAGATCATGCTCTCAAATTGTACCTCATTTTTCAGTGTTGGAGACTCTTTTGCTTTGGCCCAAGCACTATTTATCAAGAGGACTAATGATGAATCAAGTTCCTTTGCCTTTGCAAGGCTTTTGATCTTCTCACATGCCACATCAATTGATGGTGAGTTGAGAATATCATCAAATTTGGCCTGTGCAGGATCCAAAGTATCCACAATCTCTAGTGTGTTATCATATGCACTGACAGCTGACAAGCATCTAGTTCCAAGCCTGGCAATCGCTGCACAACAAATGGGCCAATCAATTGAAGCAGACAAATTAAGAAATAATTCTTAGTTTTCTTTAGGATGCATCATAATGAAGAAAGTTCATTTTTATACAGTTTCTACTAAACATATAGATTATAGGGAAAATTGCATTGAGGTCCCAGCAAGAGAATTTACGTTAAAGAGATCCTGTGAAATCGCGTATTTGCAGCAAAGTGTCGTAGATTTGTTAATGACGCTCGTGGGGTTGTTAATGTAGTTAATTGGGACTTTACTACAATTACGCGATTTTACGGGACCTCTTTAATGTAAATTCCTTTACTCGAGTCCTCAACACAATCTTCCCTATATTAAATATCCCACCCATCTTAGACTATGAAATGTGCACTTTGATTACAACTACATATATTCTTAACCATCAGGCAACATCTCTTAATATTAGATCAGAGGAAAATAAATTCCTCCATTCACGTACTTACCATCTCGGTCTTCCAAGCTGTCATATGTGTCTGAAAGGAGAGACAGGTAACGGAAGAATTCCCCTGCAAAATCTTTACGCCTCTGTGAAACAATGGCATTTATATCAGTAGGGCTATCTTGCACCTCCTTGAGTAGGTCATTGTGCTCTTCCATTTCATCATCAATCTGCAATGCTTACACCTGATCAAGTAGAACTGAGGAAGAAGCTCTAAACTAAAGCAAGTGTCTAGACTCTAGTTGTGATAAAGTTATTTGGTCCCTAAATTCTACAAAAATTTACGACAAGAAACGAAAATAAGATTGAAAAAGGGAAAAAAAAAAAAAACAGAAGATGATATTATCAGTTCAAGAGGTAATCGCTAAACAAATTATCAGCTCCCATTCATATAGTCCAAATAATATGTTTCAGTAGCCATTTTCAAACTAAGTTTGAACAAAGAGCATCCCTAGCTTTTTCCTAATTTTCCATCAAGGCCAAAATACTAATTTTTCTAGCATTCAAAATTGCAAGGGGTGTAACCACAGAAAAATTGATAGCATTGCCTTACCTTCTTCAACTTTTTCCACATTGAAACAAATTTTTGCTTTTTAACACGGTCACTCTCCATGTCTGCCCTTTTCTGGCACCTTCTGTAGAAGCTATCCTTGTATTTATTCCACTCTTCTCTGAATACCAATACTTCCTCCATTCCTTTGATTTGGTCTTCTCATTCATGAAGACATCTATCATTCTGTCGCAAATTTCAGTCATAGTGTAACCTTCCAAAACTTCTACCTCCTTTTGCTCTTCCACTTGAGCAGAGGATACACTGCTAGCCAGTGGACCTAAACACATTCCCCCACTTTTTTTTTTTTGATAGTACATTCCCCCACTTCTTCCTCCTTTTTTTCTGTATAAATGTTATAGAGAAAAACAAATTAGAAAATCATCAAGTGCACCATAAAATAACAAAAACAGAAGTAACAGGTTAATT
Organism: Acacia concinna; assembly: GCA_037177275.1. Taxonomy (NCBI): domain Eukaryota; kingdom Viridiplantae; phylum Streptophyta; class Magnoliopsida; order Fabales; family Fabaceae; genus Acacia; species Acacia concinna. The sequence continues at coordinate 11,170,103 of JBAGKO010000004.1, read as the reverse complement.
TCCCTGTGTTTTGTTTATCTCTCACTAATTTATCAAAACGAAAGAAACAGTTTCCCGGTTTGAATTAAAATAAATCCTTCTTGGCAACGTATTCTCCGGTCCTACCTTTAAGAGTAGTACCCAAACAAAGTAATACACATACGATTTAAATGCAAAACCATAGACGGGTGCATTTCTATCTTGAGCTCAGGGGAAAAATACAGCATGTTAAGAAACCAAAACAGTATTAAAAGTAACAAGGAATACTCACAGAGTCGGTTGCCATGTAGGAGAGTGTGGGGTTTGAAGTTCTGCGGTGCTAATCTTCTAGTTTCGTGTTTGGAGCAATGGTGGAGCTCGGAAGGTAAGAACGTAAAAGCAGAGGAGGAGGAAGAAGGAATTAGAAGACGGCGAGGGGAGTGATTCGTGTTGAAGACGAAGGCAGAAATCTCGAAAGCCATATGAATTTTCCTCCGATTACACAAGGTCCCTTCAGACTTCCGTTGGTTTCAGGCTTTCATCTAATTCCCTCCATCGCAGAGGGCTAAGGCGAGGATGCAAAATCTCTGTTTCTCTGTCCCTATTATCCGCAAATACTTCCCACAGAACTCATTCAGGTTTTGGAGGGAGTGAATTCTCTCTTGATAAAAAAGCGCAAACTACACTAATGGGTCTTTTGGGTAATCAAATTGTATTTGGGTAAAAGTCCATTTCATACCCCCCCTGAAGTTTTAATAAGAAAAAAATTGTTTGACATTAACTGGTTTAGATACCAGTACAACTATACCAGGCCATTATAGTATTTATTATAAGGTCACTTTTAAAATAATTTTTTTTGTACTGAATATAAATCCACTCGCATGTTATTAATGAATGTTTTTAAATTTTACCTTCATTTAATTCTTGTAGGAAAAGGGAAAAAGAAATAGATTTTTAAATGCAGAGAGAGAATAAGGGTAAACTTCAATATAATTTGTAAACGTGGAATTAGGTTATTTTGCTAGATGTTATTTTTTCACATGTAAAATAATAAATTTATGAAATATATTGGGCACCTTAATTTTGGATGAAGACAAAGGCCCTAAGTTCAACCATCCATTTATTTTTGTTTACTTAGCTTAACAAAGCCATTTATATACACACAGTCGCACGCATATAGTTTGTACGTAACACATGTTGATTCTGTGGACTAGAGTTTTCTTTTTGGGGCAAGTGAACCAATGGGCCTCAAATAAGGTGTATTTGTTTAAACTCAAAGCCCATATCTTTCACTAACTTTTCTGGTACAGCTCAATTATTTAGGTCATTATGGCGCCCAAGTGTGCGCTCCTATATTTAGTACTTAGTAGTGTATCAAACATTATTGTCTTCAATACAAGGATCTTTATACATAAGGGAAAAAACAAGAAGAAGAAATATTAGAAGCTATATAAGACTTTTTTTGAAGAATTCTAAGAAAATTTTAAAAAAGATAATTACATTACTTTAAGACATTAAAGTTTGTCGTTTTTCTTCAAATCATATTATTTAATTTATGAACCACTATATAATGCAATAAAACACAACATATGATATTATTAAATCATGTAATTAGTTTTTTTAATATTTTTTAGGATTCTCGAAAATGGTCTTATAAATAGAAATAGAGGGAGTACCAAACATCTAGTTCAACTTATCAAAGACTATACTAGAGGTCTCGAGTTTAAGTTTTAATTAGCAATACAACATATATCTTTGCTATCCTTTTTTATCCTACTTGGTTTGATGCATATTATTATATTCGGTTATTAATATAAGACCCAAATAAAAATCAAGAAGTTTGAAACCCTTATAAAATACTACCTCCTACCTTCGGCCCTAAATATACGATCCATTTGATTTTTTTTTTGGAAAAATTTTAAAAAAGCCAATTACATTACTGTAAATCATTTAAATTTCTTTTTTCTTCAAACTATATATAAAATGATATATAAAATAACGATATACTAAATATGATACGATTAAGTAACTTTTTTACCTTCCTCAATCTCTCTAAAAAAACCCTAAATCTTATTATTAAGATAAAAAAAAGAGTATTTCAGTTCGTAGTTCCGAAATAACAAGTGAGAGAACCAACGAGATATTACAATAAACCTATATTGGTGACATCATGGAATGGAATTATGTGCCCCCACAGCTTAACATGTTGAAATTGTAATGGAGTGGTTGGATAACTTTTAGTGATCAAAGAGATTAATTATTAGCTTTTAGTATCTTTGTTCACACAAGCACACAAAGAAAATACTGAGGTGGGTATTAACTTGTGATTAAAGAAACTAATCCAAATTGATAGTGGAGTTCATAATTGTGACACAGTTACACTTCTATGTCGACAGTTTCATAAATATTTTTATTTTGGTCGAAAAGTTCCATAAATAATTGAAGCTATAGATTCTTCATTATTTCGCTCATATCATGGAGCATTGTCCCATTATATTGTCAACATGTTCATGATTATATGAGCATTCTAATAATTAATCACATCATTATTTTTTTAATATATATATATTGGAGGTAATCATATTCAAAATCAAAACACTACCTGTTTGTAAATGTGGACACCTCTTCCAATATAGATATAAACATTAATTTGTTAAGTTATGAGGAATTAGGTTATTTTTCTAGATGTTATTTTTTCACATGTAAAATAATAAATTTATGAAATATATTGGGCACCTTAATTTTGGACCAAGACAAAGGGCCTAAGTTCAACCATCCATCTATTTTTGTTTACTTAGCTTGACAGAGCCATTTATATACACACACAGTCACACACACACGCACATATAGTTTGTACGTAACACCATAATAGTAATTGATTCAAGAATAGAAAAAGGAGGAGGGCACAAGAATTGCTACAAAAGAATTAGGACGCAAAGATGAAATAAAATACAAGAAATATAATATTGATATTCCCATAATTAAAGCAAATATGTATGAATGTCAACAAAGGCTACGCAAGCACACAATACCAAACCACGTAAAGCCTCCCCCTTCTAATCCATTTCCGGGGGATTCAACTTTCCATTATATTCCATCACCCTGTATATATATTAGTTTATATTTAATCTTTAACTGCAATACAGGAAATTAATACTTAAATGGGATTAATTGCTTATTAATATGTTTTTGCAATCAAAGACAAGCACATCGTAATTGAATGAATATAATCTCTTGATGAAGAAATTGCGTTCAAGCTAAGGGAGCGCTTATTAGGTTTCTTGGTCAAATTCCTTGGGAATTTTCTAGACAAAGAAACACTGCCATTAAAGTCGCAAGATAAGCTTTTTAAGAGCCATGTAGTGTAGGGCGAACCAGATTCTAAGTATTCTCACTTTCACATCTTCCTATTGCATTATTACTACATAAATAAATAAAATAACATTATATTATTGACAATTTCCCACCCCCAAAATTTATATATCTAAAGACGTATATAAGTGCTGCTTCAATTCAACTATATATTCTTATGTTCCTATTTATAAGAATTTTTTACAGAATTTTAAAAAAATTTTAAGAAAGATAATTATATTACTTTAAGATATTAAAGTTTGTTATTTTTCTTCAAATTATGTTGTTTGACTTATGAACTACTATATAATGGAATAAAACATAACATATTATATTATTAAGTAATATAATTAATTTTTTTAGAATTTTCTTATGATTTTTTTAAAAAAATCTTATAAATAAGAACGGAGGGAATACATAATATTTAAAAATATTATTCATTTTGGAGATAGTTATGGTCACACTGTTTTTTTTTTGTCACACATAGGTTGCACAAGGGTTCATAAACAAGACTCAGTTACATAACAATAAATTTTGTAATAGGAGATTTTCTTAACAATTTTTTTATTATATTATTATTCCACTAAATAGATAACAGGAAAAGCAGATGAAAAGTCTTTATTTGAAAAATTTGTTATCCAAAATGAACTCATGTGTTTTAATATAGGGAGAATTTTAGAAAAAAACATTAGAAATAGGGAAAAGACAATTCCTTACAGCGAAATCGGAAAATCCCAAATCAGTCTTTTTGAACTTTTTTAGGTAATTATGAAAATGCCACTGAATTTTTCACAACACAAGTTTCATAATTCACAACATGAGTATCTAAATTAACAACACTATATACTACATATTTACATTGTGAGTAGGGATGGAAACGAGCCAGGCCAGGCCAGGCTTGGCCTTTAACAGGCTCGGCCTGTTTTGAGATCAAGCGGCTTGAGCCTGGCCTTAGGCCTGTTTCAGGCCTTGTGGGCGGCCTGAGCCTGGCCTGAACACAGGCCTGGCCTGGCCTGAAGCCTGTTAACAGGCCTGATATCTTAACAGGCCGCAGGCTCACAGGCCGCAGGCCAAAACAGGCCGACAGGCCTCCTTAACAGGCCTCATAAACAGGCTTCAGCAGTAGCCATCTGGATATTGTCATAATAATAATCAAGTATGTTCAACCATTATACGTAACTCTAGATGCGGAAAAAGAACATGATAAAATCAAACTTTTACATAGAAACTAGATCTATCTTAAGTTACAACATATGCTTTTTTCCAATAACTTCCTAGTGTCTTAAAATTGCTACCACAAAAACCAACCAATTCCACCAAAATGAGCACAATACAACCCCCAAATAGTCTGCGGATATCACAATTGTCACAAACATTTTTTGCTGGAAATCTTCTTGGTACACTACTTCATTTCCTTCTAGTGTAAGGTGCAAGCCATCACTGAAAAACAACAATGCAGAAATCGTTATATGGCTAAAGAAAAAGCAATGGCAAGTTAAATTGGCCACGGAAGTATGCATCTCACAATGATTATCACCTCCAGTCATATATATGTTGTCACACAGTACACTTGTGTATCTCCCAAGCTGTTCAAAGATCTCATTCAATTCAAAACCACTATTCTTGCAAACAATTAAACTATTTACTTGTGCATGCATACATACATATATATAGATATATACATGTTTGGTAGCAACATTTTTAATTAATTGGGGAAAAGAGGGAAGCGGCCAAATGATGTATAAGGCATGTGGGCAGATCCCAATATATCAACTAACTAAGGTGGACAGTGGACTTTGTGAATATATATGAGTTACGGTTCATCCATTTTGACTTTACACCCTCATCCACCAATATATAATATTTCCAACTTCCTAGTAATACAAAAATAACTTCAGAAATATCAAATCGCTAATGACACATTCGCACTATCCTTAAATATCTAAAACACATTTTTTTCCTAATTCAAAACAATGAATTGAATCAGACTCAATCTGCTTCAAAACAAGTACAACAGACAATATCGACTATTCTCATGGAGGAATGAAATAGCAGGAGAAGCAGAGTACAATGAAGCAATACAATATCAAAATAAGTCTTTGAATCTGTGAAGTATAGTGACACCTATTTCAGTGAGTATTTATGATCAGTTCATTATTACGCATAGTTACACATGCCAAGGTTTCTAATACACCATTCCTCCATCATCATCCCATTTTTTTTGTATTTTCCAACACTATTTTCAATTTTAATTTTTTCTGCCAGTACGGTGCATGCCTTAGCTTAAATGGACAAAGTGATTAATTTCCTTTAAAAATATAAAAAGATCATGCAGTCTCAACTGAAAATAAATAAAAATGGGAAGGCAATTACCATCATTCCACCAAATGAATACTATCAAATCTTCAATAAAATTTCTCGTTCTCCTCCCTCGAAGACCTTGGAAAGAACAATCGAAATGAATATTATGAATAACACAATTTAACAAGTAATATGTATACAAGAAATGGGAAATTTGTACCAATGCAAAAGTCATACCTTTGGCTTCTTTTGTAAACCATACTTGTGCCGAAGCCAATCCCCACCACAGATAAGTGCTTCAACTGATTCTTCGTTCAATCTAGAACGGTATTCATCAATAACTCTCCCTCCAGCACTAAATGTGGACTCTGATGCCACGGTTGAGATAGGAATGGCCAATATGTCAGCAGCCATCTGAGACAAAATCTTAAACTTTAAGCTATTAGTTTTCCACCATTCCAATGCACTAAATGAGCTAGCACTACCTTCAGGGATGTAAACACCATCCTCAAGATAAACTTCTAATTCTGATTTCATAGAAGGGATTGCTTGTTGTTGACAAACTATGGTCATGATATGATCAAAGCCAGTAACTATGGGAGAACTAGGTACATTAGGAGTAGAGTTGTTGGCAATATTATCAACTTCATTTCTAGTATCTCCCTTGTACATGCCAACATATTCGTCATACATCGAGTTTAAAGCTTACAAGACTTTGTTTATATTATTAGAGGCAACATAATCAGGCTTGTAGATCAACGGAAAGCAATAGTTAACAACATGTAACTTGCACCTAGAATCCAAAATACTTGCAAGAGCCATTACTATATTACATTCCCCCCAATATTTGTCAAATTTCTCTTTCATAGAGACTGTCATTTCTACGATAAAGAAATCATCATCTTCTATGGCATTGTAAATTACTTGTTTGACTCTCCAAACTTCAGAAAAATACAAATTTGCAGTGGGATACTCACTACCATATATGATATGAGTGGCTAGATTGAACACTTCCAGAAGCTTACAAAATTTTTCAACCTTGTTCCAATCCTCCTCTGATGGTATATAGGTGTAATGTGGCTCTCTTTCCTTGTAATCAAAGAAGACATCCTTGAACTTCAAAGTGGTAGATAGCATCATATAAGTGGAATTCCACCTTATGGGACAATAAATGATGAGCCTCTTCTCCTTTAAGCGTTTTTGTTCAATAACATCACTAAATAATTTAAGCCTTGAGTCATTGTGGTTGATATATTTCACGCCCTCACAGACATTATGTATAATGCCCTTAATTATGCTAAGGCCATCCTGCACCAATAAGTTTAGTATGTGTGCACAACACCTAACGTGAAACAAGTCAGCACCTAGGGGTAGTGAATTACTAAGCGATAAAGTATCTCAAAGAGCTCGTAAACAAGAATCATTATAAGAAGCATTGTCTACTGACACAGAGAACAACTTGTTTTCAATTCCCTAAGCCTTCAAACACTTGAAAATCGCATCAGTCACATCAATTCCACGTCTAGGAGCAAGAACTTAGACAAAACTCAGAACTCTCTTTTAAAGATTCCACCTCACATCAATATAATGTCTAGTGATAACCATATATTCAGTGACTTGGTGACTTGATCTCCACATATCGGTTGTCAAACTAATCTTGCTCACTCCTTGTACTATGGCCTTCAATCATTTCTTCTCAGCCTCATATATAGCCAAACAATCATTTCTTGTTGTCTTATAAGAAAATTTATGAAAATCAGAATTTGCATATTGGAAGCCCCACATCCAAACTTCACCTTCTACAATATTGAAAGGATGTTCATGCACCATGATTGCTATAGCAATTATTTCCCGCATCTTTTCATTAGAGTATCTACCACCCAATGCCAAAAATGGATTGATGCTCTTAGAGGAAGGTTTCAATGGAATGGTGGCTTACTTGTCCTTTGAAGCATCAAGCAACCTTTTCGGTACTCAATATCTCAAATGTCTCCAAAGATGAGTAGTACTAGCTCCCTTCCTTGAGTATGCAAATGCATTCTTACAATATTTGCACTTAGCCTTTAGTCCATCCTTACTTTCAACTTGATCAAAATGATCCCAAACAGCTAAGGTTTTCCTTCTCTTGTTCTTAATGATATCATCATCACCTTCACCATCATTTTTCTCATTAGATGGTTGAATTGTTTGTTGACTTGCTTGCTCACTACAATCTATTGGTGCTTGTTGAGAACCCTCACTGCCCTTAGTAGGAACTGAAATTGTAGATATTGTTCCACTCTCAAATGGCGATGACATTAATTACAACTGAAACATACAAAATAAAGAAGTTTAGTTTAACTAAAAATGCATACCTTATTTAATAGCAAACAATGCATAATTTAGACCCATTTAACTTTTACTTTAACAGCAAACAATGCATAATTTACTAACTAACAATGCATAATTTATTTAACAGTGCAAACAATATCACATATCATGGAACCATTTTCCATATTAGCCTAACCTAAGAATTCTGGTTTCATACTTCAGAGAAAGTGAAAAACGGAAAAGCAGAGAAATAAAAAGTAGCACGCACAAATTGAAAAAAAATGCTTGATAGTGATATATGTGTTGAAACTTCATTAACCCAAATACTACACTGTGTTCACTGCAACTTAACCCAAATAAACAAGAATGAATAAAAATGAATGAAAAAACAAAAAGAAAGATGGATATCCTCATCCCTAAATGTTGTCATGTTCATCCAACAGGGAATGTGGAATTCATTCAATTGTATCGCTTGTACGGCTCAAAGGAATCTCAGTCAACCAAATGAATAAATCAAAAGTTGATTTTTCCTCTGTATAGCAGTGGTCCTACTTCTTGAAAAATTGATCAATGGATGAAAAGATTAAAACACAGTGAACAATATGTTAAGTCTTTGGCAGCTAAATGTCTACAACCATTCCAATATAAGAGAAAAATTAGATTTAACATGGAAGAAGCATTTAACCCCAAGCAAAACTGTGGGGAAAGTCTCAACACTTGCAGAACATACCAATATAAGAGAAAAATTAAAGGAAACTAAGAAAAAGCCTACCTCGATCCGTGAGTTGAGATTCGTTCTCGCAGATCTCTGAAAAATGAAGAAGCGCGAAGGATTGATGAAAAGTGAAGAAGAACCAAAAATGCTACCACATTCGCCTTTGATCCAACTATCCAAGCCAAGATTTGAAGCAGCAGGCTTGATTGAAGAAGCAAATGCCACCGAGGTCGAAAGCAACAACAAGAACGATGAACTCAGGCTTCTAGGGGGACGGCCGATGGCTTCATGGCAAGAACGCCGCCCTCAGACGCTACTGGGATGCTCAAAATTTTGCACCGAGAAGAAGCTCACTCTCACTCTCGAGTCTCTAGTCCTGTCTCACTCTCACTCTCGAGTCTCACTCTCCACGGTCAGTCGGTCATGACTCAAAGACAATGACTCATGCCATTTTGCCAATTACTCTTATGCCACCTGCGCCCTAACATTTTTTTAATATAACACTTATCAGGTCAAGCCGGCCTGATAAGCCTACCAGGCTTATGTCTCGGCCTGTGCCTGGCCTGATTACTAAATCAGGCTTTTTAAAAAGCCTGGGCCTG
>JBAGKO010000004.1:11109440-11142058 GCA_037177275.1 Acacia concinna | reverse complement strand
CTTAATTTTTTAAAAATATATTAAAATAATAGACAGTGGGACCTACACTTAACGGCCATTAAATGTATTTAACGGTCTTACCATTTTTGCTCTCAAAAAAATTGTTCATTACTATTTTTGCACTATAAAATAGTTAATTGTGTCGGGCGCCCCTGGAGTAATAGTTCTTTACCAAATTTACCCCTTAACCTTCTTAACAATTGCAAACGTCCAATTTGGGGCCAAACCTCCGATTTGAACCCCAAATCGGTGAACCAAACAAAATCAACAATATATGTATCTTAGTTAAGAATATAAAAATTTAGATTAACAACTTTAGAAATATGTTTCACAGAAAATACAAAGGATGAAAGAGGGGCAATGGCATTTAGTAATTTCAAAAAATCCATAATCCCAAATTCCCCTGGCATAAAACATAATATATGATATGAGATTTTAAAAATTCACATCACCTATTTATCCTATCTCTTAAAAAAAATTGTATTGAATGCATAAAATTAAGCACTTAAGGTTCTTTTTCTTAATCAAAGTCAAAAAAATTTGCAGCGCAGCCTTACAAATGCAGAGAGAGGGTGAGACGGAAAATGGTGGACGATGGCTCATGTGCAATTTGCAGCCACGAAATACAGGATTTAGATAATGTTCATAGACAATCTCGATCCAAGCATCATGTCTATAGCTTGGAGGTTATTTTTAAGGTTATCTAGTCTGGAAGCAATGGAATCGCAGGAATAATTTTATCTTCGCAGATGAAGCTCTTCCTGCCAATTCATTGCTCTCCATCATTTGTAATCTTGTCTCTCGTACCACTAGATTAGGACCCTTAATTCATTGGATGGACCCTACAGCACAGCAAGGTACGAAGCTTGTAATTGCTGTACATGTATATATTTGCGTTAATATAATTTCTCTCTTCATTCAAAAAAAAAAAAACGTCACAGATTGTGACTCTAATTTAAAAAATACACCATCAAGCTAATTTTATAGATTATCAGATAATAATAATAATATATGTATAACGAAACATTCATTCCTGATCACATCTTATAATTAGTGACAACACTAGAGCTTTGAATGTGCAGCCAATAAAATCTGCTGCCAAATATCTTGACCTGGTGAATTCATGTAATCGAACAAAAATATTAGAAAGTCAAAACTTTATTTGGTCATAAAAACATATTAATATGAATCTTAAATTAGTTTTTTTTAGCAGTTGTAAGAAAATCTATAAATTTAGTAAGGTTTCAAATAAATTTTGAGAGATAAAGACATCTTATATTATTCTTTGCCGCATCCATCAAGGTTAATGATAAAAGATTAATTAGAATGATAGTATTAATTACAAAAATTAATGTTAAATCTGAAATAGTCTTTAGTATTTGGGTCTTAAATCTTGTCAACTGCTTGAATTGACCAGGTAAAACGTTATGTACTAGCAAAAATCAATGTCCATCACTCCTATCTGTATTTAATTACAATAATACTTTCCAATAACTTAACTCTAGAACAACTCATCCCAACCTTTTTCCAACTTGAAATTTTTTGAATGAAACTAGTGGTCAAATCATTTGGATTAGTGGCAGAATTAAATCAACACCCCCAAATAAAATAAAATAAAAAGGGAAAGAACTGAATGCAATGCCAAGAACCTTCTTGTACGTCAGGTTCTCAATATATAATCCACTTTGTAATTCAATTTCTTTATTAGAATGGAATTTATATATTAAGTACCAGAAGTAGTACCAATTAGCTCAAATATAATATTTTCTGAATTATTCAAAAAAAAAAAGTTAACCACGAGTAATTTGCACTGTTACAATCTTAATTAGTAAGGGAAGTAAATTTTTTATATCAATATTTCCTTTCAACAACCACAATGATATGATGAACCATCATCAAAACATATAAATAATCAAAATCACAGTAAGGGATTATAAATCCATTTGAAATTCAAAATTGACTTTTTTTCCGTTCTTAATTAAAGGGGTAGATACTAATGATAAGTGAGATCAAACCTGTCAACAAATACTTGGAGGGAAACTTTCATGTCATTGAGCTATAAAGCATTTGTCTTAATTAATAGAAACTAAAGTGGCGCAAATGTGGCTTTCCGACTCCAAAGGTTGAACAGCCAGGAACTATACTGATAGAATTTACGAATTTCATGTTCTTTAGGGCTTCCCTTGAGCCACTTACTTTTTATTATTTTACAATGTTTCAAGTTTCATTGCATCAAGTCAAAAAAATAAAATAAAAAGGTTCATTGCATTTGCGGATGCAGTGCACAAAGCATAATATAATTGAAATTTAAAATCTAAAAAAAAAACCACCAAATAAGAACTGACTCATAATCAGTTTTCTTATTTTTCAATTGTCACATCGAAATTTCACTTCCTACCATGGGTTAAGATGATTCTGTGTCTTGTTGGCAAAATAAAAAAACAAAAAGATTCTGTCTCTTTGCCATAGTAGTATAGTGCTTAGTCCTAACAACCAATAAGATAAAATTCTTTTCGGATATTAATGGGAATTTGGATTTATAAGATTGGAGAAAAATACATTCCCTCTGGTTTTTAAGATAAGATTCAATTAACTTTTTTTTAGAGAGATTAAAAAAATTAAATAAATTACCTAAATTGTAGTAGATATTGTGTATCATTATATTATATATTATTTTATAAATCAAACAAACTATTTTGAAAATCGATAAATATATATACTTTATGTAAATTAATTAACTTCTTTAATCTCTTCAAAAACAGTTAGTTGACTCTTATATTAAAGATAGGAGATAATACTTTTCACTGTAAAAAATCGGAAACTATTTGTTTGTACGAGTGCTATGGAAATTTTCATTTGTTGCCCTCTTGTTTCCATTAGGTGGCATCCATTGTTAACAATTATAATGAGAGGGATGTAGGCGGAGGAACACAAACGATTGCTCATTCCTATTATTTTAGTCACTACTAATATTCAATTAACATAATCAAGTAAACACCAACAAAACAAAAGACAATAATAATAAAACTTAACATTTATCATATAATTAAACAAACATAATTATCAACAAATTGTCCTAATCCAAGCTAAAACCCATATTCCATCTCCTTCCTACCTCCTTCAGCTTCAACCTCACAAGTCAAACTCATATTTTCCAACAAAGGCTGGTTCTTTTGGAAATGGCTATAAAATTATTTTGGAGGAAACTGCAGAAATCTTTGAGGTCATGATGTACCATATTGTTCGAAATTGAACAAGGTGTTTTCTTTCATCTGAATCATCAGGAAACGAAGAGTTCTGACTTTGGATTGTAATGACAGACAAAGATTGACTCGATGGAGCTTTAGAAGATGAGAAGTTAGTGATTGGCATGGATTCATGTTTGGCAATCCGCTGGTGTGACCTTTTTCTTTCAGAGAAAGATGGAGGAATTGGATAACCACCAGAGTTTAAGACTTGTCATGGTTTATATCCTTTGCCTTCTTCTGTTTATCAGATCAGCTTTTGCAAATGAAGGTTAGCAGACGAATTAAGCACATTTTTCAAATCTCCTCATTGATTACTTTCTTGATAAACTAAGTTCCTTTGAAATTATCAATACCATTCTGTATGTTGACTAAGATAAGTTTAGGGCTCATCATTATTCCTCATGATGCAGAAATAAAACTAAGAGTTACATACTCTAGTATCAAGCTTTTAGACAATCATAAATCAAGATTTTCTAAGTTGTTTTAGGGAATGTTTCAATCAAGGAAAAATTAGGAAAAGAGAGGGAAAGGAGGATTTTTTTTTTTTTTTTTTGTTTTAAAGGATATATATCAAGGGCAAGATAAATTAAGCCTTCTCTTTCTGTTCTTGTTCCTCCATTCTCTTGAGCCCTAGCATACCCTAATTATGTCATTAATATGGTAATATGTATGATCTGTTGAAATATTATCCTCTGTGCAGATTTTGTGAGCATAGCGTGTTGTGCTGATTCAGATTATACAGATCCAAATACTTCAGTAAATTACACATCAGATTTTAGTTTCTACCCAGATAAAACAAGTTGCTTAGACACAACTAAGCCTGTGGAGAACCATGCAGGCCATGGAAAAGCTAGACTGTTTGATATAGATGAAGGAAAAAGGTGTTATAACTTGCCAACAATTAATAATCAAGAGTATCTGCTAAGGGGCATATTTCCATCAGATGAATCTCTAAGCGAATCTCCAAATTCTTCTTTCAATGTTACAATTGGGGTTACCTTATTAGGTGGGGTGGAGAAAGCATCTAAGGATATGAAATCACTTGAAGGAATTTTCAGAGCTACAAGGAATTACACAGATTTCTGCTTGGTGAAGGATAAAGGAAGTCTTTATGTTTCACTGATTGAACTAAGGCCGTTGGATGAAGAGTACCTACTAGATTCACCCTCTAGTGTCCTAAAAGTGATCACAAGAAATAACCTAGGGGCCATCGGAGATGACATCAGGTATGTAAGCTGCAGTTTCCATTCTCTGTGAAATCTAGTAAAATCTAGTTGGGAAATAGATTTTATCTCCTAGAGCATCTAAAAGACCTAACTTTTTGAAAACTAATACTGGGATTTTTTTTGGGAAGAAGATAAATCCAAAGTCAGTATCTTTTCCCTACAGGAAAAATGCAGATGCACTTTAGGTTATGAAAAAGAAACGTTGCTTTATGTTTAGAAGCAAGTTTACATCAGTAGAATAGTTCTTGAAGCCATTTTAGGCTTTTGGCATGCAAGAAACCACTCATGTTAGGATGCACGGCGCATTCCAAAGATTTAAAAGATTGGAGCCCAAGTAGACAGTTGCTCATAAAAATTTAAGATAACTAATGCCCAAACATCTTAGTAATTTGAAATTGTTGATACTTCAAGAAACATGTTTCATAATCAGCATAATGCACTGGAATTATCCTTTTCCCTTGCTGTATAGTGTGTATTCAACTTTTTTCTTGGTGCTCAAAATGGAATACAAACCTAATGATCGTAACAAGGAATAACAAGTTGGAAATATATATACCTGTTTACGACATCATGGACAGAACAGCAGAATCCCATAAGACGGTACTAAGGTTTTGTTGATTTCAGGTACCCATTTGACCAAAGTGACAGAATCTGGAAAACAACTTCAAGTCCGTCTTCTTCCATATCATCATCGAATGCAAACATTTCCAGCCACAATGCTGCTCATTCAACACCTCCTCTACAAGTCTTACGAACTGCTCTTACGCATTCTGAGCGATTGGAATTCATCCACGATGGCCTTGACTCTGGGAATTCCGAATACCGTGTGATTCTCCACTTTCTTGAATTGGATAGCAGCGTCGGCCTGGGCAAAAGGGTGTTTGATATCCATGTCAACGGTGTCGTCAAAGAGTCCAAGTTTGACATATTTGCTGGTGGATCGAACTACAGACAAGCTGTTTTGTACTTGACGGCCAATGGTTCGCTGAATCTAACCTTGAGCAAGGCTTCTGGGTCTGAGAATGGACCGCTTTGTAATGCATATGAGATCCTGAAGGATATCACTCGTTTACAGAAGACAAACCAAACAGACTGTGAGTAAAATTGAAAACCCAAATCGCATTGCGGTGGGGATTTTCTTCTCTTTCCTTTTCAGTTTCTTAGCTAGTTTCTCATGGGTGGTGCTTTATCAGATAACCCTTTGTTCAAGTTAAAATCTTTAAGCAGCCATATATTGAATAATAACATAACTAGAAATGATATGGTCATCTGGGGACTTTCCAAGTTCAAATTTTTTTCATCACTTGATGCATTTCGATTCTGTAGTAGAATGTCTCTGTCCCTTCCTCCCTTACACAAGGATCATTATATGTCTGCTTTCAGCGGAAGTGATGATGAAGGTGAGAGAGCAATTGTTAGAGAATAACAGAGGAAATAAAGAGCTGGAGGGTTGGACTGGAGAACCTTGCATTCAGTTTCCATGGCAGCATGTAGGATGTGATCGTTTGAGTGGTCAACTAGTCGTCACTAAAGTGTTGAGTCCGATATTTTTCTTTTGAAAATGAGCTCGACTCCATTAGAAGATTTTATTTATGGCACATAATACTATTTTTTACTTTTTTCAGGGACCTTTCTTCAAGTAATGTCCGAGGACCAATTCCTTCCAGTATTACAGAGTTGCCCAACTTGAAAATACTGTATTGCTCTTGTAACCTCTGTTTCTTCAGTATCTTGCTGCCTTCTTAATTGCATGTGTATGGATACAGGGACTCTGTTTTGTGTAGCGTTAATGTAACTATCAGGCATGTGCAGGAACTTGAGCTACAATAGCTTCACTGGGAATATCCCCTCGTTTATGCCTTCATCTTTGCTCACATCAATGTAATTATCTCAACTCAACCTCAACAATAACTCATGAGGACACCGCACAAGCTTTAACAACACTATCAGTATCAATGTCATAGAAATAAACAGTTCATAACCTTATTGAATGGTTTCTGAATAATGCCATACACATAGAATCATGAGTTGATGATAGCACTCAACTTCATGATCCTTTTTAGATGCTTTTGGATACAAAGTTTCATCATTTGTCCTATGCAAACCATGTAGCTTCACATTAATAGGTTTCAAAAACATAATCAGGCGTATTTATAATGTTATCTTCTTCATTCTTTCACTGGATTCCAATCACAGCAATTTCGCTTGTTGCTAATGTG
The DNA here is from genome assembly GCA_037177275.1 of Acacia concinna. Taxonomy (NCBI): domain Eukaryota; kingdom Viridiplantae; phylum Streptophyta; class Magnoliopsida; order Fabales; family Fabaceae; genus Acacia; species Acacia concinna. The sequence continues at coordinate 11,135,365 of JBAGKO010000004.1, read as the reverse complement.
GTCATAGTACCAATTTTCATGCGCTGATAAGTCTAAATTTTCTGAAATAGAGATCTGAGCCACAATGATCTCACAGGAACGCTTCCATGGACCCTTCCCTTACTGCAACATTTGAAGTCCTTGTAAGTTTTCTTCTTTTTCATAATCTGGTTCTTCTATACTAGGAACCTCCTCCTAGTCATTATAATTTTCTTCCCATACCCCAAATAAACCAGAAATAAAAGGATCTTGTATTGTGTTTTCTTTCAGGTATTTTGGCTGCAATAAACGTATGAACAAGGAGATTCCAACTTCCTTGAACAGCTTAGAAAATACAGAGTATGGTGTTTTCCCTAAGACATCGAAATATTTTAGGTTCAAAAACAAGAAAAAAAGTGATAAAAAATGACTGATTTTCATTGATGTTTCAGTTATGGAAGTTGCAAATCTGGAGACCCAGGAATTTCACAAAAGCAAATCATCATCGGCACTGTAGCATGTGGATTGCTCCTGATCATTTTGGCTGTCGGAATTCTTTTTTGTTGCCATAGAAGAGGAAAATTAGTCCCCTGGAAAACATCTGATAAAAAGGGATACCCAACAACGACAAGTAAGCATATCAGATCTCTTTGCACATTCTAAAACACTCTTATCTCAGACATGGAGCTTTCTCACTGGTTTGCCTTTTGACCATCAATGCAAAGTATTTAACATTTCTACTACAAATGCAGATTTAATTTTCTCTTTAACCAGTAAAGATGATTTCTTCGTAAAGTCAGTATGCATTCAAACATTTACCCTGGAATACATAGAGGCAGCCACCCAAAACTACAAAACTTTGATTGGTGAAGGAGGGTTTGGATCTGTTTGCCGTGGCACTCTAGATGATGGCCAAGAAGTGGCAGTGAAGGTCCGTTCAGCCACGTCAACTCAGGGAACTCGTGAATTTGACAACGAGGTACAATAAGTACTTTTTAAGAGCAATCATATGTGGGTTTCATGTACTACACGAAGTAATTTTATGTAAGCCACATTGTTCACAACTTATGAATAATGCAGCTTCCTACAGATTATATATAAAAGATATATTGACCCGATGTACTGTAAGATTTCATCATGGCTTCCTATATTGTAATATCTAACTAGTCTATGATACATCTGGCAGGTAAACTTGCTCTCTACTATAAGGCATGAGAACCTGGTGCCTCTGATTGGTTACTGTCGTGAAAAGGATCAACAAATTCTGGTGTATCCTCTTATGTCCAATGGTTCTTTACAGGATAGGCTTTATGGTAAATATCCACCATTCTCTCACCTGATTTGATTTGAACATTCAATTCCCAGTTTTTTCTAAGACTCTATCTGCCAACAGGGGAACCAGCAAAAAGAAAACCATTAGACTGGCCAACCAGGTTATCTATTGCTCTGGGTGCAGCTCGAGGCAAGTAAATTTGGTGTCATGATTTCTACCAAGCAATTTCAATTTCAACCGATCCAGTTACGAACTTGGCATCATATAAGAGAGAGAGAAGCAAAAGTCAATCAATCTCAAGTGGAATTAACAAAGATTAAGCTAATTAATTTTATGCAAACACTGAACAAAATGAAGCATATACAAGAAGCTAGAAGTGATCCGAGGAACTAACCTAACTCTGATACTAAGCTAACAAATTTTCATCTCTTAAGATATTGGGATCACCATAATGATTACAATCTTTTTCTCAATTACCAGGTTTGTCATATCTTCACACATTTTCGGGACGTTCTGTTGTACATAGAGATGTCAAATCAAGCAACATACTTCTGGATCACAGTATGTGTGCCAAGGTAGCAGACTTTGGTTTCTCAAAATATGCTCCTCAGGAAGGAGACAGTGGTGCTTCTCTTGAAGTAAGAGGAACCGCAGGATACATGGACCCTGAGTAAGTAGATTCAGTTTCAAGGATTTTGTCTAACGAGACTTTCTCACAGCACTCCATCCCATTGAACAGACTTATTACATAGCTGTGCCAATCTCCAATCTTATATCTTTGTGGCATTCAGGATCAAAGTAGTTTTACTCAAATCATATGGGAAAAAATAACATGAACACTCTCCTCAGTCATAGATTACAGAACACAACTATAAACTTATTCTTACAACAAGCTGACATTTATACAAATGTAGGTATTATACAACCCAGCAATTATCTGCAAAGAGTGATGTGTTTAGCTTTGGTATGGTTCTACTTGAAATTGTGAGCGGCCGGGAACCTCTCGACACAAAAAGACCGCGGAATGAGTGGAACTTAGTGGAATGGGTATGATACAAATACAACTGTGTTCATAATTTTACTACACAGGTAGAACCTAGACAGAACAAACCTAATAGGCACTAAGAAATAAATTTTTAATGCAGGCTAAACCATACATAAGGGCGTCAAAGATTGAGGAAATTGTGGATCCTAGCGTCAAGGGAGGATATAATGCAGAGGCCATGTGGAGAGTAGTGGAAACAGCACTGTCATGTATTGAACCATTCTCAGTGAATCGACCAAGCATGGCTGATATTGAGCGTGAGTTGGAGGATGCTCTGATTATAGAAAACAATGCATCAGAATACATGAAGTCCATAGAAAGCCTTGGAGGATCAAATCGATACTCTATCGTGATAGAGAAGAAGATGGTAGCCACATCTCTACCATCTCCTTCCACAACAGAATCAACTGTCTCTCCCAAAACCATGTCCCACCCACAGCCCAGATAGCAAATATGCAACATAACTATGTTTTGGGTAACACATTGAAAGTACTTTCTCCAAATTGTTGGATTTGGAGAAAGTACGTTTTACCATTAGCTGAAAATGTGGCTAAAAATAGGGTATGGATGGCAAACACTGTTATTAAAAGCCACTAGTAAAGAATGCCTTCGTGGGGGTTTTGACCATGAGTATTTCATTAATCAATTCCTTGACAGTTCAAGAATTCTTTCAATGGAACTATGAAAGGGAGGGAATAGCAGAGACAGACGTGGGTTAATGATGAGCTCTCAGCTGCAAAGAGCTTCCATTTTCTCTTTATGTTTTGTTTTTCTCTAACACCAACTTAGGTAACGGGTTTAATGTTTTGAGTATTGACATAATGAGACTGGATTCTGTAATATGAGAACACAACATCCCAGGGGAAGAAGGCTAGAACTTTGATGCTTTTGTCACGGATTATTTCTTCACGATGCATTCGTCAAAGTTAAAATTCAATCTCTTTGAATATTATTACTCTGGCAAAATGATGCTAAAAGAAAACCTTGTTAGTTTAGGTTATGCTTCAGAAATGGCCAAATCGATTTCCATTGAGGATCATTCAAACGTTACTTGCCTTAATCATATATATCCAGGAGTAAAATGATGGTAGTGAGTGATTTTCAAGAGGCTCTAATGGCAGACAAGAATATGTTTCTTGCTCTTTGAAAGTTCGTTAAAAAGTGAATGAAAACAAAATAGTAAGCAACCCCAGAATCCAGTCACCATATGGAATCAAAACCTTCCACCTAAGAAACTGAACCAATATCAACAACAAACTCAATCCAAAAATCTTTCAAGTTCTTAACGTATGTTTTCCCTCTTCTCACATTATCCAACATCTCATTTGCAGCATAAACTGTATCCAAAGTTCTACTACCAGCATACTATCCACCATCAAAGGCCATAGAAATTCAAAGTTTATGCAAAAGTTCATCCCCAAAGTAAAGCAGTTTTGAGTGATACCAGTTCAGATACAGACCGAATTAAAACCTTGTATAAAGTTAGAAGACCAAAAATACAATTTTGTATTAAAAGAAATAGATTTCCTTTGCATTCCAAACACAACTTTAAAATTCATCAGTTTTACGTTAAAGACAAATCAGAAGCTATGGATTAGAGCCTGTTATTAAGAGATGATGCAATTTGCTGTTGCAACACCCATACCACCTTTTATCAAGTATCAATCACATTTTGCTCTGATTATAACATGTCATTGAATTTGTATAATATGGTATTAACTGGTGTCTGTCAACATTATGAGCTTCCTTTTCACTACAATCGTATTTTGCTCTGATTATAACATGTCATTGAATTTGTATACTATGGTATTAACTGGTGTCTGTCAACATTATGAGCTTCCTTTTCACTACAAGCAAAAATGAACCATTGAAAGGCCAAAAGTTCTGAATTAGTTGAACTGTTCTTTTTCTTACATCATTCTACTTCTCGCCATCTTGCAAAACATCATAAAACAACTATAATAGTTTGTAAATTATTCATGATCTAATTAAACATAACAGCACTTTCCATCACCATAATTAAGATAAACGATATTGGCAAAAATCAGAGACATTTCAGTCCGATATGAAAGCATGATTTCACGTATAAAACAAAAGGAGCAGGAAGCAAAGAGAAAATGACTTTAAAGACATTGCCACTGGGAAGCTATATGAGCCAAAAAAGGCAAATCACAAACTAGATTTATATCATTGAAGCATTGGATTACAGAGATACTTTACTAGTTTACTACTATTGAATTGAGTTGTGGATACAATATAGGTTGGAGGATTCTTACAGGAAGGCTGAATTACAACATCAAGATCTAGGCAAACATCAAGTGGTAAATAGAGAAGGATTTGCTGAAGCAGTGCTCACTTGAACTTCAAGGAGTTCTAGGCGACGCTCTAAGACATCAAGCTTTTCATTTAATGATGCCAACTTGCTCTTTGTCGTAGCCTCTAAATGAGAATAAACACAGAAAGAACATAAAAAGTTAAAACACCACGCACAAATCTATCCTTAGCAAGTCGAACCAATTACTTCACACCCAAAAGAAATAAATCCTTCGCAATGAACGAAAAGGATGCTCAAAAAGGCGAAGTGATGAAAAAGGAAAGAAAAGAGAAAGGACAGAAGAATTGAGTACCAAATTGGACAAGGAATTCGAAGAGACGACGAACATTGAGGGAAATGTGAGAGATGAATTCGCGGTTCTCCCAGTCAGCTTGAACCGCTATTCCGACGTTGACAGCGTTTGTGATGCCTCCAGCTCGAGCCATCTTGTTTGCAGATCTAATCTACAGTTAGCTAACAAGGCAGATATCGTAGAGGAAGAAGGACGATGCCACCGGTTCTACTATACCCGCCACCACCGTGAAGCTCAACTGAACCAGAACCTACTCAACCGTGGGATTTAGAGTGGGTGGGTTCAGTTTTTTTGTTTTTTTACCAAAGAAAAAAAACCTTTGATCGGACAAAAAGGTGATTTTCATGGGATATTTGTACGTAATCCTCTGTTATCCTGTATCCATTTTCTATGCTCCATTACTCCTTTTGTATGCTTCTTTTAATTCTTTATTTTTTTTTATTACAGGAGTTGGGATCCCATCTAAATTGGGTGCCCATAAAACACTAACTATAACATACTGTCTAAAAGTCGTTGGTAGGAACTTCTTTATTTTCATTGTTAAATAAATCATACTTATATCAAATTTTTTATATTTATTTTATTAAATTCTTTATTTATATATATCTATATGTATTATTTTTGAAATATAATTATTTAACTATAAATTCATATAAAAAATAAAACTTGTGACTTTGTGTGATTGGAGAATTAGATTATAATAAATGTAAAAAATATACTTATTAAATTAATTTGATTTAACATTCTAAAAAATATTATTATAATATCAAATGATATATATTGGCAATATATATTTATATTTAAATTATTAAATTTGATGATTAAATGAAAGTTAAGGGAAGTGGAGAAGTTCTCTTCCCCTCCGGTCATCTCCACTGACTAATGGTGCTGATCCTAAGGTAAGGGCATGAGAGAAAATCTAAATCCAAGTTAAATTTGATATATTAAACATAACATCTCATTTTATTATATCTCTTATAATTAATTTTTTCCCTTAAACTCTCATTATTATTTGCCTGTATTATAGGATTTCCATCAATAGACTTCAATAAGGAGGGTATTTTTGGGAAAAAAAGGCATGTCTTTTATGAATAACTACTTTTTTTAAATCTCTAAGAATTAGTTGTTTAGCTTTTATAAATAACGCACAATATATTGATAATACTATTATTTTATTGAATATATTAATAGTAAGTATACAATACTAGTGCCTAAAATTAAATTAAAAAATATCACTAACATTAATTAATAGCAATTTTACAACATTATCTGCAAATAAAATCCCCCGCCCCCCTCTGAAATTTGCCAAATTTTAAACAAAACTGTTGTTTTCTTTTGATTTCTTTTAAATAGATATTTTAAAAACATGGTTGGTAACCAGAACTAATTGCCAGCCGCTTGACTTGAAGGCACGGGAATGTGGAAGTGGTTAGCACGTCCTTTGACCTTTTCTGTTTGCTAAATCAACTAATTATTAATGGAAAAGAATATATCAATTTTTTTATTAAGCTTAGATTTTCACTTGCTTATGAATAATAATATTGTATTAAAACCCTTCTAAATTGATTCACTGGAAACTGTGCTGAATGCTAATGTACAGTGGATGTTTAGGGATGTAACTCAAATATAAACAGGGCTTAGTTTAAACCCTGAACTCTAAACTTTCCGGTAGATTATTCATGGTAAATCTTACTCACAGCTCTGTCAAAAGATCCTTACAGTCCTTAGTGACTTATATATTTAAAGAATTAGGGGCATTTTACCTTTTAAGTTTTCTACAAAGGGTAATTTTACCTCCAAAATTTTTCGGAGGTAATTTTATGTAGGAAATTTTAGAACAGGTGCAAATTTTCCGATGTCGTTATCTCTTTTAATTTTGACCATTAGTTGATCAAATATGTTATACCGAAAATCTACATATCATTCAGTTATTTTTTTGTTAACATGCAAATTTTCTCAAAAATTCCATGTGTCATGCAAGCACAACTTGGCATGCAAATTTATGTCAAAAGTTTTAAATATAAATTTGTGCTTGCATGATACAAATTATTCTACCAAGAAGAACGTCTCCTTGCATAATAAAATTACAAAGTGACAGAATCCAACATCTGGATGATATTGCAACACTCAGCTCATCAGTAGGGTAGGACAGGACACAGAGACCAGTAAAAAAAAAGTCTGTCTTTTCCAAACCTTGTAAATAGAAAACAAGGTTAAGCCATGAAATAACAAAACATTGGAGCTCACCTGCCTGTCCCTACCTAAACTAACACACTGAAGATCAACTATATCAAGCTGCAACAGATAATAGGCCATTGTGCCTGAGCAATGCGTCTGGTGTTGGTTCTCTGCCCCGGAATTGAACAAACACCTGTATGCATATGGTCCAGGCATTAGATAAAAACCACCAAGACGCTTAATCCACAAAAGGATAGCCATAGGCCCATATTACTGGTTTTGATGATTCTCAGGATATCATTTTTACTAACAAACTGTAAAAGAAAACAGAATAATGAAGCAGGGTTCGGATTGCCTAGGGCGTACCTCCAAAGGTGCCTTGCCGCCACCAAGAGCAAGAATGGACTCTCGGAACCTCTTCCCTGTTTCTTTCATGGCCTAGGCAAAATGCATAATGATGGTCACATCTCAGAAGTAAACAGATAACAAGGGGTAAACGGCAGAACACTACAGTAAGTTTCAAAGTTTGACAATGCCTAACATCTAAAATTGCAAATTATTCGCAAGTGTAAATTTGATATGCAACTATAATAAGTGTTTAAAAGTAGGTTACGGTTAGTTAGAGGACTAGCCATTTGCGTTGGTGAATTAGCAACTACATGGTTAGCGCCCCTTACTCACTGCCTTGTTAGAAAAAGGCAGCACCGCCACTGTAATTGATCAGATTTGTCAATATGCAATAATCGGTGCATATTCAGAATTCTCCCTTGTCTCTCTCTTTCTCTCTCGGTTCCTCTTGATTTCCTCTCTGTCTTCTTCTTTTTAACCCCTCAATTTCTGGTTCTTTCCTCTCTTTCTCTCTTCTTTCCTATATCTTACTCTACATACATCTATTCCTAATTATAGATATATAACAAAATTGCACTACAAACTAGATTTTATATTAAGGATCAGAGGTAGTATCTTCCAATTGCTAAAAACTAGTATATTTTTATTACTAAACTCGTAAAGCAGCAGATTTAGAAGATTAAACACAGACAAGCTTCTGAGGCCAAAACTCCATCCTTATTGACAGGGTTTTCAATGATTACCTTGATGTCATCCAATCCAGCATCCTCAAATGCAGAGAAAGCATCTGCAGACAGCACCTCAGCCCACTGTAACAGACAAATTCCTCATGAGATATGATCAAAAGTGCCTCACAATTTCAGGAACGAGCTTCACCATTAAAACAATTAAGAATACCTTGTAACTGTAGTATCCAGCAGCGTAGCCACCTAACCATGGCAGAACCCAAACATACACAGTGTTAGGTTTCAGGGATAAGCATTAGAAAACAAGTAACAAAGCAGCGTTTCAAAAATATACAAGCAGCAGAGCAAACCTGCAAATATATGGCTAAAACTGCACAGGAACCTATCTTCTGGGAATGGAGGAAGCACTTGAGTTCGCTCGGAAACTCTCCTATCAACATCATAGATAGATTCAGACCCCCCTGGAATATATTTTGTATGGAGCTCCAAATCTAAACTTGCAAATCTCAACTGCAAGTCATATTTTACAGGTAATAAATCAGAAGTCATGTCATGTACTTTACGACAGAAAAGTAATAATTAGCCAATGTACTATAATTACCTGTCGAAGGCTAAAACTGCCAGCACGGAAGGTCCTAGCAACAACAAGTTTCAAATATATGTCTTCAGGGAGACTCTCACCAGTTTCATAATGCTTTGCAATGCCCATTAAAGTCTCTCTGTTAGGGGTAAAAAACATTAAGAATGTCTTAGATACATTATATTTTATTAAAAATAAAACATCATGAAATTCAGTTAAAAAATTAGGGTTAAACTGCTAAGATCAATCTACAAAAACTACCAGACGGATAAATTATAAATAAGGTACTAAAATAGACCAAAGCATTGGAAGCCAACTGTAGAAGCCCAACGATTTTCCCTCTAAAACAAAAGATGAAGAAAGGGGATGTAAATTATAAATCAAGAGCATAAAGCAAAATGAAATGTCGGAAATAATTGATTTGTCAGAACCTACTATTTACTTCAATCAAAACAAGGCTGGAGTACATATTAAACACAACAGGTGTACATCCATGTCTGGTTAAAACATAGTCAGGATTATAGCAACATCAAAATATTCAAATACCATGAAACAGTATTTTTAACTACCTATGGTAACACCAGTTTTCCATGAATTGAGAAGGTAATTCAACAGCATCCCATTCTATTCCTCGAATACCAGCAACCAGACCCTCGTCTTCCTGGGTAAGCATATGTTGAAGTGCATGACCAAATTCATGGAAAACAGTCTCAACCTGAGAAAGAGGACAGGAAAGAAAAGAACAACTAATTTGTCACCCCATTATAACAAATGACAGTATGCCACTCATTACATGATGAAAATTTTCAATACTTTATTGTAACTCAGTATTAACTTGATGAAAAGTGAACTTTTCTTTTTTCATATTGGTATCCAATGACCAGTGAGTTTGCCTAGTGAGTTGTATATCAGATGTCAAAAGCATGAGAATGTTTAATACCAATAATATGACTTGTTTGCAATATGAATTTTCCTGGTCAAGTTTTTATAACCAAAACAAGTCAAAATTTGAATTCCACATGGGCAATTACTCAGTCAAGACAATTCTCAAGCACCTAGCGATCTGCAAGATATTGATTGAACTATTAAGTATAATTATTAACAGATTGTAAAATATAGAACATTGCCGTCAGTCCGTCACTAATGAGGGTCAGTTACATCCACATAAACATTTAAGACGTTGACACAATTGATTCCACACTCATAATTAGGAATAACATGTTCCTAAGTTGAGCATTCTATCCAGGAGCAATAGTGTAGAAATGAACCTCAATGGTGGAATATATAGAGAGACAGCTTGGCTTAAGCTGCATATTATGGTTGTTTTACACATTGCCATGTTAATTATTGCAGCTGCAATAGATAAATAAGCACAATGATGAAAACTGAAATCACCTCACGGAATGTCATTAAACTTGGCTTGTCTCCTACAGGTGGTGTCTGATTACACACCATGTGGGCAACAGGCAACCTTGCAGAAGTACCATCACGTGATAATACACTACTGCGAGCAAGGACTTCATCCATCCATGCACCTTGTTTCTTTTCAGAAGGACGGCTATAAGGATCAAAATAGAAGTATGCAATAGGACTGCCTGAAGAATCTTTAACACGATAGAATCTGACATCTTTATTCCAGACCTATATAAGAATATTCATGATTCAGTTTTTAAAATAGATGTTACCCAGTACAAGGAACTAAGAATATTTGCCTTTTATTACCGGAGCTAGACCATAAGCTTGCTCAATTTCAATGCCAAAAAGTGTCTTCGCAAGGTTAAAAAGTCCATCCATAACCTTAGGTAGAGAGAAATATGGACGCAGTTCTTCCTGCATGACACAGCACCAGAAATCTGACCTTTCAATTGTAGATAAAAAGTTTCTCGATAACAAAAGAAAGGCTAAAATCAATCAAAAGTAACAACATGATGAACTCTCCCAAGAAAAATGTTGAACAAGATTTGAACAGTTTTGTAAACATTCCAAGTTTGGCTATCATGTCTTCCAGTCAATGGTCACTTCATGTCTCCAAAGCATCCTATTCATAGAAACTTTCTATCTACGTAAGCATGTGAGCAGGCTTGTGTGTGTGTGTGTGTGTGTGTGTGTGTGTGAGAGAGAGAGAGAGAGAGAGAGAGAGACCTCATTCATGTCACATTTTGATTCACGGAGCCTCTCACTCCAAAAACCCATATCCCAATGTGTCAAATCATCAGCTTCTGCTGCACCCTGACTTTTGCAGAATTGCTTGAGGTCTTCCAAATCTGCAGATAAAAACAACAACACTTCTATTCTTGCATGACAGAAGGAAAGGACTAAACTAATAATAAAGCGAGTTGCATCTTAAAAGGGACCGTAACTTAGGATATGTGAAACTTGAAAAATATCATTATTTAGAGTCCTGCATAAAATGCATAGTTCTTTACTCTATTTAGGAAAAAATGTTTCTCCTAACTAACAACAGAAAGATTTGAAACAAAAATTGAAGAGTTCAGCCATAAATTTGAAACAATAAATGGCCACACAGAACTAAGAAGCAGTCAGGAACTAAATGCAAGTATGATCCAAAGATCAAAACACAACACATTTGAAACTACCTTGCACAGCAGGATTCCAAGAAGCTCTGCGAAGCTTTTCAAGAAGTTCTTCTGCTTTATCAATGGTGGCCATTTTAGTTGCCATGCTCAGCTGTAAGTTATACATTAGCAAACTGCAACAGGACTCTCAGTTATTCTTAATATGAAAATAGTATTACCTCAGCATAGTTATTGTAGTTGAGAAGCTTGGCCTTCTCCAACCTAAGCTTTAAAATTTGGTCAATGATTTCTGTATTATCCAGATCTCCACTAGATGCTCGTTTTACAAATGCCCGATAAACTTCCTCTCGCAAAGATCGATTCCGAGCATGTTGCATAACAGCCATATAACTAGGAGCATCCAATGTGATTACCCAAGGCCCATTCTCAGCTGTGGCATTTTCATGCCCCTGATCTCACAGGTCATATTAGCATTTGTTAAGGCAACCAATTTCCAAAAGTTTAGGAATAAATTATAATTCATAGCTGAATAACTGGATGAGTTTAATACATAACATTTCAACCAGAGATACCTTAGACGCTGCACTTTGTGCAGCCAATCCAAGAGCAGTAGCAGGTAATCCTTCTATCTCTTTTTTATCTGTGATTAATTTTTCAAACTTCTTTGTAGCATCCAGAACATTCTCCCCAAATTTTTGTGTTAACTTTTCCAGCTCCTGCATATCAAATCATGGTAAGCACAATTGAAACACAGAGGTAAAACAGAAAGCAATGATAGTTGAAAGCCAATAAGCAATTGTAATAAAGAGAAGAGACGAGAGAGGAAGGAAGAGAGATATATGTGACCCGTGGCACACTAACTAAGTCTATGAGGCCACGTGTGTATAGGAAAGGCGGTGGTGTATTAAGTAGGGTCAGAATATATATAGGAAGTCAGTGGTGTAAATTGTTGTTCAGATCAGCTCAGTGAATAATACTGTGTGCATCCTTGATTCTCTCTCGCCTCTTCTCTGTTTCTCATCATCTTCCTATCCTCTCTATTTTCTACAACTATACATCACATATATGAGCAAAGAGGGAACTAGAGAGGGAACAGAGGATGATGAGAAAGGAGATAAATCTGAATCTGAAAATTCTTATAAACCGTCATCAACAACTTGACAGTAACTCTACGTCCACTACGGCCAGCTTTTATCATATTTAAATAACAAAAAGCCTTATTGACTGTGATTTCAGTCACCGAACTTCACAGCACATGTGGAATGTTGTAGTTGAGATATTAAACCAAACCTTTAAGTGGCAAAATCCCATAAAACTGGAATTTAAATTTTCAAAAATTCATTATGGTTAACAACCTCTCTAAGAATATGGTTTTTGATAGAGCACAATGGCATCGTGCGATCCATGTAGCCGACCCCACTTAATGGGATTAAGGCTTTGTTGTTGTTATTGTTGTTGTAGGCAAGGACTAGTAATACCAGTTCATGCTGTTTATCTTGTTCAAAATTTCAAACTATGGAAGATTACAATCTCATGGCCTCAACTCCCACCATCTAGAAGTTCAGTTGCTACAATATAGAAGAGAAGAATTTAACTAAAACTCAATGCTCTCCCGTTCTAGAAAGTAATAACAAATAGTATCTACAGGTAAGCAAGTAGGAACAAATTTCACATGCCACGTATAGCAACTTTTCATCCTTTCACTGTTACAATAGCACACCTGTTCAATTTTATTAAAATGCTCTCTTTTATCATCTTCAAGAGCAACACCAGCGAGAACTGCCTCCTTTATTTGGTCTGCAAAGACACAAGTAAAATTGCCACTTTATAAAGTGAGATTACACAAGTCCCACACAATAAATTTGTTATGTCCAATTAGAAAGGAGTGAACACTCTAAAATTATGCTTCAACATATAACTTATTTAAACTAGAGAAATATTCAAGCAACTAAGCATGAAGAACAACATGCCAAAAGAGTAAGAAATCACAAGAACAATAGCATGAGATAATTAAATTACTGACTTTCAACAATACGTTTCCGAGCATCACTTAATGTCTGCCAATCAGAAGATTCCCGAATAGCTTTGAATGCATTATAGATAGGTTTGCTTTGCCCCACCCTAAGTAGAAATTTAACCTTTTCAGCCTGCAAACCACAGTTAAGCGTTGTTAGCACAACAAAAGGAGTGCCCACCTAATTCCCGAAATAAACAAGCTTATACTATTCAAAACCAGAAGAGTACTAAAGAACTCATCTGATCGGCCAGTAGATAAAGATAAAAGGAAACATATTAGCATTGTGTAATATGAGAAATGCTCAAAATTAAAGAGTAAAGAAAATGCATCAGTCTCCATTGAGCATTGCAAAATAAACCAAAAATCAGGTTTTGATATAAAGGTATGGCATTACCAATGCATAAGTTTGGCTACCAAGAATATGATAACAAAAACAGAAAAAATACCTGAACATCTTCAATGGCAGAACGGAGATCAGGATTATCCTTGACGGCCTTGAGATGATTGACAATTCCCCAAACAACGTACAATGGATCTAGAATCCTCTCCAATGGTTCGACCAGCTTGGGCCACGAAGGTTCCACGGTACGCTCCAATTCCTCCAAATCAACCTCCTAAAACCCCAAATTCATGCATGCAGTCAAAAATCGATTGCATAAAATCGGAGAACCCGATCATCGGAAACACAAACAAGCAACTACACTAATAAACACAATCGCCAGAAGAATCCAACATGACAGAAGACCAGGGCAAAAAAAAAATGAAGGAAAGAAACTCCGAACCAGCTTCTTCAGGAGGACCCGAATCCCAGGTCGAACGTGTTTAGCTTCGACAACATCAAAAGGAGGAAAATCAAAGTCTTTAAGAAGTGGGTTTCCTTCAGGGGTTTCATCTAGTGGAGTAGTAGCCATTGAAGGTGCCGAAACGGAAGAGCACGTGAAAGAGCGAGAGGAGGATAGAGGTGCAGTGGACTTGTGAATGACGTCAAGGCAAAAGGAGAAGGAAGAAGACCAAAGAGGACAAGGATGAGATTTGAGGAAATGTTTGGGGGTTTTGGAGTAAAGAAGAGAGTGAGAAGAAGTGCGTTTAAGGAGAGGTTGGATAGAGCGAGAGAGAGGAATCCTCGTAGCCATGAGGAGGTGCATTATAAGAAGGGCACCTAGCAGAGGCCTGTCTCTCATCCTTTTACGATTTCGGTTTTCCTGATGCTCATGCAAGAAAAATCTTCGTATGGGTCTATTATTGCCTTGAACTTCATTTACTTCACTCAAAAGGAGGAAATGAAAATCACACTTCAAGGCCCAAGTCTTGACAAATTCTACCGATTAATGTTAAAAAAATTATAGTTATTTGAAATAATTAATGGTTAAGGGGCAATTTTAACCCGAAAATATTCACATATGGACAATTTTGCCCTAAAGTTTTAGGAGGGTGCAATTCTTCTCCAAAAGTGAAAAAATGGAGCAATTATACAATGACCGTTATCCCAACTAATTTTAATAGTTAATTAACCAAAATATATTAAGCTAATAATTCATATGGTAATGCCATTACATCATTTTTTTTATAATAAAATATTATGACCTCCCTTGCGTTTTGCCTTAATTATATGAACATTTCTTCTATTTTGAAAACATACACTTAAATCCAAAGTGTTAACTCCGTTAAAATATTTATATTTTTACTTAAATTTTATATTAAAATAAAATTTATTTACTAATTTACCCTTTATTGTTACTAATTCTATAATTTTTGCAATAATTGTTTAAATAATTTAAGAGTTCTTTTCTTAATTTATTTTTTATTTCTTTTTTTTTTTTGACTAAATAGGGAAAGAAAACTAATTAAGACAAACTACTACTGTAAAAACATTTTTCCTAATAGAATAATTAACTAAAATATGTGAAAAATCCTAACGTGACAATATATAATAATCCAGCATGAGCTAAAAGAACGGAAGCAAAGAAATAGATTAATCTTCTAGAGTCTCTCATGTTAGACCACTATGGAATCTATCACCTAAAAATTGTTAAAACAACAAGGTGAGACAATGTCTCACTACCAAAAAACCATTTAATTAGGCATACAAGCGAGTGGCCATGTCAAGTGGGAATAGTTATAAATACACAACATTATCAAAATATCACAAGGTTACAGGTATATCAATTGACAATATCATAATCACATTTGCATATTTATCACATGGGTGCACAATTATCAATATTTAACAATTCACTCTCTAACCTTCCTTATTGCCTCCCACCTTATTTCCTCTGACTGAACTCATTGGCTAGTACCCACCCATGTGACTGGTAGTTCAACTTAACAAGCTCACCGATCAAGTGATGTGGACCGGCCAAAATCCACAGAGCACAAGACTGAACCATGGGTTCCCCTAATAGACGGTGGGGTGTCATTGCCCTATTAAACACAATGGGCCAAAAGATTAACCAGTGTACACCTGGAAGCCCACCACCTTATTTCCTCTTTTGGTACAATAATTTCACCCCCCCTTATTTCCTCTAAGATTAATTTCCCATCAAGATCCACATCCGGCACCCCCTCTCATATCAATTATTCATGAGGTATTATTATACTCAACAAATAATCATCATAAATTCACTGATTATAAATAATTTTTCCTTAATTATAATTTAATCATAAGTATAAAAATTAGGATGTTACATCCTCTATCATGAGCAAATTCATCTCTCCTCTGTCACTATGCGTCAGTCAGTGTCAGTGTCAGATGAACAGCGCTGTCAGAGGGAGAAAGGAAAAAAGAGATGAGAAAAATTAGCGAAATACATTATAAGACTTGCAACCCCATTACTCATCTTACGGAATCATGCTACTGTTCACATCAGCCAATTTGAAAAACTCAATTTGGTCTATAGTACCTTAGCGTCATTTTGAAATATTAATAGACCTTTTTGGGTTTTGCAATTTCAAATGGTATTTAAATGACATTTTTCTTTTTGTTTACATGTCTAGTCATATATATATTTATCTCCATATAAAATCTTTTCCTTTATTTTTTTTCTTTTGTTTTCAATAGTATTATTGTTATTTCATATCTTCCTTAATTTTATAAATTTTATTTTAAACCAATCCTTTCATCACAAATATTTGTCTCTTAATTTTACTTAGATCCTAAAAGAAGATTTAGGATGTTACAACTACCATTAACAAGTAGGGGGTCAAGTTTTTCTCATAAGCTTTTTCTCATCATCTCTCGTCATCTTTAAATCTTACCAATCAATTTTAAAAAATATAAAATGGATGGTCACACTTTATACAAATGAAAGGTATAAATTGGCTTATAAGAGATTATGAGAAAAATAAAAGCTAATGAGATGATATGCTTCCGCAAGTAGGGATGTCATGTAAAATACGGATTGGGAGTGCTACTTTCTTTTGGAAAGACGGATGGGTGCCCCACTATGGCACGTTATCTCAATTGACTTTGTGTGAGTTATCAGAAGAAGTTACTAATTGGAGAGTGGCTGATTGTTTAACTCCTTCAGGAGGGTGAAATTGGTCAAAGTTTAGTCAGTATATTCTGGTGTGTTGGAATATGTCTAGTCCATCCTTGGTGGATTAGGGACTATTATATAAATATGATAAATATTTTGGTCAAAAGAAGAATTTTAATATTATTATTTAAAATTCAAATTCAAAATTATTTCTCTACGTTATATATGGGAGAAGGTTGAGTTTTGTCTCCCAGTCTTTACGTTTACGCTCTTTTACGTTTACGGCTTTTACATTTTACCGTATGAAATTCTCTCAAGTTCTTCTCATCCTCTTCGGTGCATCTCCCGTATACGTGATCAGAGTTCATAATGGTGCTCCGATCTCGCGTGGGTACTCAGAGAATCGCGCGGATTCCAGGTACGCCCCAATTCCCAACACGGTGCGAGTTCTTGATGCTATTGGGCGCATACAGATTGGTAATCCTAATGAGCTAGATAGTCTCATCTAGCGATGGTCCTCTAATGGGAGATTCACTTTAAAGTCAACTTACGAGTACTTATCTTAGGATGCCTCCTCTGTTACATCATCGTTAAGGAGGTTAGGATGGAAGTTATGAGTTTCACAAAGGTACCGTCTTTTTATGTGGTATTGTTGTCATAAATGTATTCTCATGAATATGTTTATATGTTTGCGTGGCCTACATCCTTTTGGTTTTTGTGAGTCATGTTCTCACCAGCAAGAGACGGTGCTCCATGCTCTGCGAAATTGTTCTCATGTGAAGCGAGTGTGGGAGAGTTTGATTCCTCTGGCTTTTTAGAATCTTCAGTATGGATTAAATGGTCTCTACAAAATAAAGAGGTATTTTTAACTTCTACGTATAGCTATCTGTTAAATTTTTTCTATATTAAAATAAAGACTTAATTAATATAATTAATACAAATATATAAAAAATAATTAAAAATGTGATTAATTATTCTAATAGTTGCATACTTAAATAAACTTGTTTATAAATGCTTGTGTAAAAAATTATTTATGAAATTAAAATTTAAATTAATATAAGTCATATAATATCTCAAATTTACATTTTTAATAACATATGATGAATGAAAATATGTCTTTTAAATATATTTTCAATCATGGTGTCATAGTAAAAGAAAGAAAGAAAGAAATATATTTTAAAGTCATTCGAAATAATATTAAATAAATAAATTTCAATAAATATGATAAAAATTTAAAACTTAAAATTTAATAATATAATAAAAATAAATTAATTTTATAATTTATTCCAAATTTTGAAAATATATGTATCACAATTATATTTTGTTTGCATAAAACATTATTTTTCGGAAAATATAATTGCTTAGTCATTTGTTGAAAGAGATGTATTTTAGTCAAGTCAAATGTTAAATAGTCAAACTTAATGGTCAACTAATGATTGAGTAGATGGAAATGGGATCTCACATATGTAAGGGAGGTCTCTATAACATACATTTTAATTTTAAGGGATGTCTATATGCATTTTTAAAATAGAAGGGAAGTTTGTATAATTTAGGTAAAATAGAGGGGTAGTTGATATATTTTACTCTCTTTTTTAAGTGTAAATTTACCCTACAAGTTCATGTCATCCACTTCTTATTTTTTAATTTAGATTTAAAACTTTTAAGGCAAATTTGCACTTTAAGAAAAATTAGACTATAAGCTCATCATATTTAGTTAACAAATATTTAAAATTAACTAGAATAATGGTTATGACAAAATTAGGCATTTTTTATACTTAGGGGGAAGAATTGCACCAAGAAAAACTTTTAAGGTAAAATTGGCCTATAAAAACTTTTGGTATAAAAATGTCTATTGGCCTTAACCTAATAGTTACATTAAATATATAAACTATTATTAAAAAAGTATGTCTGATGGGAAAAAAAAAGTTGGAAAGGTTGTGGGTAATTATAAAATCAAGAAAGGAAAAAAAAAATCTTGAATGCTAATATGATAATTTTGTCTTCTTGATTTTGATCGATGGATGTGTGGTGTAAATTGAAAAACGTGAGAATAACGTCTAAAAGATAAATTGAATGATCGTTATGTCTCACACAGAGAGAGAGAGAGAGAGAGAGAGGTTGAAAATTTTAAAATATAAGCTGTAAGTCGAATAAATTCGTCACTTATTTTTGGATCTAAGTATCAATCCCTCAAACTTATTTAATTTGCCTGCTTATTATAAGTAAAATTCCAAATATGAAAAGGTGAATCATGGAGCTCAACCCATTGACGCAGCCAAATCATAATAAAAGTAGGAGATAAAAGGTAGTGAATAAAATTATTCCAACTATTGGTTGGAGATTTTTAAGTAAAATGAAGGAGAGATGAGATATTAAACGGGTGTATTAGGGAAACTGTCAAAAGATGGCATAGGAACATTTTGGACGGGAGGTTTTTGTGTCCGTACTTGTTTGCAAGTTGTTTAAGTTGGTGTGTTTCTTTGCCTTTGAAACCAAAATTTCAAAAGGTGTTTCCCTAAAATGAAACAAAATTTATCTAATATAGTTATCTCGTAAAGTGTAAAATCTATTCTCAAAAACTAATATATGAGAAATACTTTGTTAGGTTTAATTTATCCTTAGTGCAGTAGGTATGCTATCTATTATGGAGAATACCAGCGAACACATGAAAACTTCATAATAGAACAGTTATAATAATATTACCCATAGTGTAGTATGTATGTTATATATGGTCAGATTCTCCCACTGATATTTAAATATACTTTCCTAATTTGATTAGATTAAAAAAATTAATTAATGTAATGAACATGGTATTTTGTTTTTTAAAAAAACATTCTAATAATCTTTCTTACTTCCTCACATATCTCTTTTACTTAATTATGATTGAGATAGCATGAGTAGAGGTCAATTGGGAAAATATTAATAAATATATAAAGTAAGTCTTATATTTGAGACCAAATTAACTCCACAATTAAATCATACATTAAGCATTGATGGGAGTATTAGAAAATCTGTAGTAGTGGGGGCAGAGTGCGAACTAGTGGCAAATCTGGTTTATTAGTAGTTATCAGCAGCATTTCAATAGCTTAACCTCATAAAAAATAAAAAGGAGCATGTTCCAGAAACTTGGTATTTGAAGCCTCCAAGGCATATGTATCTATACATTTCATGAAGACATTCAACAAGTTTTTACTAGATTCGTACATATAAAACTGAGGCTCACAACTAATATTCATGACATCTCATCATCCTCCTCCTCTTTTGCCACTAGATAAACTCATCAACTTGAAAATGTTTGCCATCAACACATCACGGTAACCTGCAAACATGAGGAAATTTTGCCAACTTACATGCAACACAAGGTCCATCGCCGTGCAAAATGGATGAGATAGAAGTTAAAAAGAAACTCACACTTTCTTGAATTGTTTTAAGACAAAATTATTATGCAGCCCCACATAAGTAATTCAATTACTAAAATGTCACTTGAGTTGTCAATATGCAACAATCTAATTGTTTTGTGCATCAAATTTTGTTATTGCATGTTGCTCACTTGTTGAAAAATATTTTAATAATTAAATTGCTCATGTTGGATTGGACAGTGATTTTGCCTCATTAAAAGTGATATCATTTAAGTTGGCAACAAGATATGATGACATAAAGGATCTTGTAGTTGACATTAACAAGAGCAAAACCTCGGACTGGTGATTAGTATTTAAGGATTAGAAGTGTAACAGCAGTCATTATATGATTCACATTGCATTTGCAAGCTTTGATATGTTGTCTTTTTTAAAAAAAAGAACCGTTCTTTACTCTAATCTTCGAGGGGGAAAAATCATACCTGAAGGGAATTTATTTCAGTTCTTGTACTTCATGGTCGCTTTATCAAAACCAATGGTTGGAAATTGTTTGGCATACTCCTCAACATCGTGGCGCAGTTTTGCAACCTCTGATTGGAAGTGAGGGGACTGCAAAGTGGTCACAAAGTCCTTCAATTTTGTGCCTGTTACAAACAATCAACAGCAATCCCATGTTAGCTCTTTCAAGCACCCAACATGGCAACATGCCTAGAGCAACAGTTTAATAGGCAAACCAAGATAAAACAAGCTCAAACTCGGCAAGCACATATACACGTATAAATATATATAATATATATACCTTTGGTTTCTGCCTTAATCTTCACGGCCAATTTTACTGCTGCATCAAAATACTCTGCTACCTTAACAAAATCCTCCTCAACGAATCCTCTAGAGGTAAGAGCAGGGGTTCCTGAAATCCACAACAGCTATCTTAGTAATTAACTAGAGATATTAGAAGCAAATAAATAAGTAATGAAGACCCTATACCCATCCTGATGCCACCAGGAACCATAGCAGACACATCTCCAGGAACGGTGTTTTTATTAGCTGCAATATGAACCGATTCCAACACCTTCTCGACTCTGGAACCATCAATACCCTGCACAAATAATTAAAAGAAAACAATGAATGATCTTGCATTGAAACTGGCTTTCAGAATGACAAATGTATATAGCTTCCTCTTATGGATCTTACACGCCCTATGTTTTTTCAGAAGATTCTTGAATTACATCCAGATGACAGTAAAGTAACATGTCAGATATTTGAGTAGAAGTCTAGAACTCAGAAATAATTTAAGTTATAACATTATAACAAAGTAGAGCTAATGAAGAATAAATGGAAGTTCGTAGCAGTTGTTATTACCTTGTTCTTGAGATTTACCAGAACCAGGTGATTCTCAGTTCCACCAGAAACTAGCTCATAGCCCCTTTCAGCCAGAGACTGCAAAATTACAAAAGATTTCAGCATTAAAATACAAGCATCACCCGCGTCCAACTAAGCAATAATGAACCATTATTGAATAGATTGTTTGTATGTGAAGAGGACGCTCTCCTTTGTAATGTCTCAGTTACCTGTGCAAATTTCGAGCAATTGCTGAGAACTTGCTCTTGGTATGCTCTATACTCTGGAGTAGTAGCCTGCATCCACATGAGAAAGAAACAATAAGTACTAAAAGATGACCTTTTAGACCTACAGTCCTATGCCCTTTAAACATGAAACTTCTCCAAAGATTCTATTTGGCATTTCTGGATTTATGTCACGATCAGTTAAAGCAACCAAATCTTTAATATTTAAACACTTACTGGTATCCCTCAAATTATGTCACCCTTCAAATCAACCTCATTAACGAACCATTTGAATCAAGAATTTTTGTTTGAAAGAAAAAAGATGAACTTGGAATACTTAGTTTTCCCCCCCCCCCTGAAGTCACAAGTCTGCACGTATCATCACAATTGTAAGAGAAAAATGAAGCTTGTGATTATCTTCTACCCTTGTGTACCTGTTTCAATGCAACAGCTAAACCAGTAATAGTGTGGTTGTGAGGACCACCTTGTAAACCAGGGAAGACAGCCTGATTAATTTTGTCCTCATAGTCATACAACACCTTCAAAAGAGAGAGTTAGAGTTAGGTTATTGAAAGTACTAACCGGCCTCGTAATGAAAATACAGACTTGCTAAACATTACAAGTCAAAAGTACACAAACATGTCTAATATAAATTTTCAGGAATCTACCTCTTTCCCTTGTTTGTCCGTTCCTTTCACCCCCTTCCTGTAGAAAATCATGGCTCCACGTGGACCACGAAGTGACTTGTGAGTTGTAGTAGTCACAATATCTGCATAATCAAAAGGTGAAGGGATAACACCGGCAGCAACCAACCCACTGATGTGTGCCATATCTGCCAACAAAATTGCTTTCTGTTTATCACACACCTGTCACATGCTCAAAAAGTTAACCCTGACCTTCCCACGTAGTCATCATTTGATGCCAAAACTATGAAAACTATTACTTTTGGCATGAAAAAAGCATATGTTTTATATTATCACCTTGCGCACACGATCATAATCATATAAACGTGCATAAGCACTAGCACCAGCAACTATTAATTTTGGCCTGAAAAGAGCGGCCATTTTCTCCATCTGCATGTCAAAACAGTCCACGTCATAAACAACTTCTGACACAGAAAGGGCGACTATATCTGACTCACTCACGGCAACGAATCAGAAGAATTCTTGATGACTCAGCAAACTTTTTTGTAAAAATAACAGAAGGTGTGTTAATGTTTGTCTGTGTATCAAAATAGTTCAAACTATTTGATAAGGCTCCTTTTTTATATTATATACCTTAAAGTTTGTTTTTAATCGGTCAATCTGAGAGACTTCTTAATATTCTTATATGATCATAATAAAATAACAATACCTGATCATAATCGATGTATCCGGTGCTTTCATTCAATCTGTATGGCATGGTCTCAAAGAATATTGAGACTGCGGATATCTTTTTGGTGTCGGTCTGCATAACAAAAATGTTAATTATTCGTCTAGAAAACTAACAAAATGATAGTATAATGAACAGAGGATCAAATACAATGGCAGCATAATAGATTTCGTTATGACACTAAATGCATTGTGGACATTTAAAGTACCTGGTATCCATGAGAAAGATGGCCTCCATGAGGAAGGTCTAATGCCATGATTCTTTCATGAGGTTTTAGCAAAGCTGTGTAAACTTGGAAATTTGAAGGAGACCCAGATAGAGGCTGCACGTTCACTGCGATTTAGAGATAGAAAATTCTAATTAAATTTTAACATGCAGAGTCCATAGGAAACTACAAAGCTGAAACTCTTAGTTTAAATGTTTATCCATAATTGGGGAATGTTAGCTCCGATTTTATTGGACTGGCCATATGGTTCAGAAACAGCAATGATTATGATAGAGAATACAGAAGCACAAATTCTTACTTGTACCATATATACTACTATGCACAAAGGGTTAACAATTACTACAATCCATATAGTGGAAAATTATTGACTGTTTCTTTTACTGATATGTTTTGTCTTGTGAACTTGCCTCCCCATTTAGCTGGGTCCAGCCGAAATGCTTCGAGTGCACGCTTCTGGCATAGTGTTTCTGCCATGTCAATGTACCTTGTAAAAGATATATCCAAAGTATTTGTAAGGATCCAATAGGGTTACTTAACTTTAAATCTGTAATGCTGACCATCGTATCTTGTCCTTGATTATCTACAGAAAATCACGTAGAAAGTAAAAGAGTGACATACTCATTTCCACCATAATATCTGGCACCAGGGTATCCTTCACTGTATTTGTTAGTCATGATAGAACCAACAGCTTGCATTACAGAGACGGAAGTGAAATTCTCTGAGGGTATCAGTTCCAGACCCTGTACCAGAAGACAGTATAAGTCAATCTATATTTATTTCGGAAAGATTAAATACCTGCTTTATAGAAAACTACAAAGTGACCACGGACCCTTAATCTGGAAGACGAATTTTAATTCTGTTTTCCTCACTATGTCAAATTATCAAACAGATTGAGAACTGAATTTGAAGTTTAACTGCTGAACTTGGTCATAAAAATAAAGGCTCAAAAGATGTAGACTGATACTGCTAAGTATACCTTCCATTGTCTAGCTTTCTCGAGCTCAATAATATCTGCAATCTCAGGGTCAACAACGTCAAGCGGAGCATTCAATTGCTTCGGCCACTGTAACGGAAATTCTCGAAGTCAGACATAAAAACCAATTAACATACATAAGGAACTGCACCCCCATCCTATGACCAAAATTGAAGCACCTAATCTTGAGTTAAACTTACTGTAACGCCTGATCTCTCCTTATCATACACAGCTTCATCGGGCAAAGACGACTGCAAAAATGAAATCGAATCAGAGATAAAAGTACAAGAAACGAGTAAAAACAGATAAGAATTCGAATGGAAATTCTGCGCGAAGAAAATACGGAAAGACAGATTGAAAACCTTGTAGTAAACGGAGCTGGCAGTGAATAGAGGGCGCAAAGGCTTGTCGATAGACGAAGAAAGCCTACGAAGAGCCATTGCCATTGCCATGCTTCTTGTGGGTCTGCTCTGAGGGATTTGTGTAATGCAAATAAAATTGAATTTTAGTTTGGAGGTCTTGTCCTTCTCTTACTCTGGTGGTTGATAATCCTCTGCTTATCTCACACTTCTCTATGCTGAATTCGTTCGCGGTTGGCGCCACCAAAATAACTAAAAATTTATTTGATTTTTTTTGTTTTATAATTGTATTTCTTGCTTTTAATATTAATGTACACCATAAAAAAATTATTTAATACGCTATTTCGAGTAAACAAAAAAGGAAGTAAAAGGGAAAATAGTATTAGCATTATTTCCCTCAATTGAAGTGAACAGAAGATGTCTACACACTATAAACGCAATATTATCAAACAAAATTGAGTAAATTGACTTTTCGGTCAATATGAAGAATATAATATCTTTTAATATATAGAAAAAGAACTTTAAATATCTTAATAACTAGATTTTTTATTTATAAATAAAGACTTGAAATTGAATTTTTAATTACTTCATTAAAAGACAATAACTTGTATCTTTTACACGAATTTGAATTGGTGAGAAAATTCAATTTTTAATGTAGTTTTGACTTATAACTCTATTTATTATATGTAAGAATGTGAATAGTAAAGAACACTTTAAATGGCTGCTTTTTTTGTAAAACTAAAAAATTTGAGGCTTTGAGTTAATTTTTTTTCTCCATATGAACAAATCAATATTTTTCTGTTGTTTTAATATTATTCCTATTACTATGATTTTCAATATCTAACATTACATTTCGTGCCTCGGTTTAGCTTTCTAATTTTGTTGGCCAGCACGCTTTAGCTTTATCCTCAAATTGTAATAATGTAATTTGCAAGAAGTTATACTTTTGTATGAGTTATTATTTTGTTACATAATTCTTACATACTAGATTTCTCTATTCGTACGATGCACGAAAATAATAATATTATTATTATTTTTATAATTTTTTATTCTTGTTTGTATTGAAAATATAAATAATAGTTGGAAGAAAAACAGAAAATATAAATAATAATTTATTACCTAATCATGTGTGTGTATTTTTAAATGTAAGTAACAAATATTTTATTTTAAATTTGTTAGTATATGTATAATAAAATTATAAAAACATTATATTGTGAGTCCAGCACCTATTTTATTATACTACTACATATATTGATTGATGATGGGGAGAGAGAGCTATTCGAAGGAAAGGGACACATAATAGAAGGGCATATATTATAACTTAATGGGGAAATAAACGAAATGTTGGTT
>JBAGKO010000004.1:11081067-11100706 GCA_037177275.1 Acacia concinna | reverse complement strand
ACAAATTCATTTTTTTCCATTTTTTTTCTTCGTAGCGGTTTACTAACCGCTACAAAGTTTTTGACTTTGTAGCGGTTTGACTAATTAGCAGCAGTTTTTTTCTTATGAGTAGCGGTTACAAAACGGTTTGCAACATACGATTTAGTAGTGGCTTTTTAAACTGCTACTAATGTTATTTGTAGCGGTTAAAACCGCTACAAATCTCACATTTTAACCGCTACAAACATGTGTTTTTTTTTGTAGTGTTGCTGCATAATTCGAGCGAGCTTTTGACCTCTGTTGACTATTTAGCTAAAATGTCCTATAATTTGGTAGTCTTTTTGTATTATTGATCAATCTTCACCTAATTTTCCAAGAGTGGATCTTTACTACTTTTTATGTACTTTCTAATTGTTTCGAAATGATATCTAGTACTTACTCAAAAAAATATAATAGTTTAATTCACCTTATCTCTCAAATTTATAATTCATTCCTTAAGGTATCTATATCAACTACAATTTTTCTCATCTGAATCATAGTTTAGAATATCCATATCAAGATGTTTCCCTCCAAGGATAGTCATAATTAAAAAAACAATATACTTTAGGCAACTCATACTTATTATAATAAATAATTAATTTTCTTTATGTTATGACAAAAAAGCTAATTTTCTTCATGTAACTAAATTAGTTAAATAAGTCTTATATCACACACAAAAAGTAGCACTATAAGTCTTTTGCTATATATATATTGTCCAAGGATGTGTGTGTGTGAAGTTGAAAGGACATCCATTTAATGCTTTTACTTGGAGTAAGGGTTCAAGAGTATTGTGCTAGGTTTCTCTCAGGTTAAGAGCTCATCACACTTAAAGAGTAGGTTTCTCTTAAGTGTGTTTACCTAGTGTGTGCTTTCTTTTCTAGCTAAAATTATGGTGTCGATAGTATTGTGATGCTCTTGTTACAATGGCAAGCCAGTAATGGAAAGAGGAGTAAGTTGGTGTGCGACTGTGGAAGTCAAGGAACTGAACTCTAAAATTTGATGGAATCCTGAAGCCTTAGAGGAAGGAAGTGCGATTGAGCTAGTGGGATGGGTTATTTCGAAGCAAAAGATCAGTTACATTACTGTGAAAGAGTTTGTAAATGCAACATGGAGAGTGAAAGGGAAACTGGATGTCGAAGGTATCGAGTTCAATCTTTTCTCGTTTAACTTTCAAAATGCGGAGGAAGCCACTAGGGTCTTGGAAGATAATCCGTGGGTAGTTAAAAATCAAATGCTTACTTTACAAAGGTGGAAACCGTTTCTTTGCAATAATGAACTACAAATCAATACGTGTCCCTTTTGGATTCAGCTTCACAATATACCACCAGCATGTAATCTCATGGAGAATTACATATTGTTTACTAGTAAGATAGGCATAGTTCTTACTGTAGAGAACTGCATGGATCCGCATGTTGTGGTTTGAAACATTGGAAGACTACTGTAGAGGTTATTATTGATCTGCTACTGGTGTCTGGATTTCTTATGCCCCAACCGAATGGTTTACTAGCAATAAGAATTCAAGTTAAGCATGAAAAATTAGCCCAGTTTTGTTTCACCAATGGAAGACTTGGACATAAAAGTAGAAATTGTGAAGAAAATGCAATAGATAGAGAGGAGGATGATGGAGCATTTGACTCCTCTATGTGTGCACTTCTGGCAAAGGGATTATGTGTAACCGCGGTAGGAATCGATGGTAAACAGTTGCCCAAAATTGAGTACATGTATGGGAAAAAGGAGAGAGACAGAAGCCAGCCGAAATCTTTTAATGCCCAATCATGTTCAGATAGAAAACTAACCGTTGCTCATTGGTTTCAAGGTGAAGCTTTGAGAGATCAAAGATTTGGTAAGGAAATTGGGCGTGCCGACATCATTAGGGAAGAAAAGAAATTGACATGCATGAGTTTTAATACTTACAATGCTCCAGTCAAATGCTCAGAGGTTGAATGTTGAATATGGGTTGTAGCTCAGAGTTAAGGGACTATTTTAGGCGCATGGGGGATTTGGGCTGTAGTGGGCGTTTGGTACCTAATGTGATAAAACATTTGGGCCCAAGACAAACCTTGAAAGTCAGACATAGTCCAATAAAACATTCTTGTTTGGTGGAATTTGCAGAAGCTTGTGAAAATGAGAATCAAGAGACACTAGTAATAGCTTCAACTGAAATTGTTCGTGAGATTGGAAATCTAATTGAGAGGGTTGGCATGGTTAACCTTAAACTAGGAGGTAAAGACAATTGGCCTTATTTAAATATCAAACGTTAAAAAGGTCTGAGGTGTGAGACTTGGATGCAAGGCAGAAAGAAGAAAATGGAAAAGCTAAGCTATTGACACTTATTCCTCCCTAGGTAAATAATTTTTCTTATAATGAATCTTTAAGTTTTAAAAAGGGGAAGTATGATGGGGCTTGGAAAAAAGATACAAAAAAACAGACTTGGACAGACACAATTTCATTAAAAGTAAGGTTGGAAATGTCAGAATTTATTCGAGGAGAAATTGGTGGGAAGAATAGAGTGGGGGAGAATTAGTTTATAAGAGTGGGGTGGCAGAGATGAGGATACTGAAAGGGGTGGTGGTTGGCCTTCTCTAGCCACCCTGGAGTAATGATTTGTTTTGTATGGAATTGTTAGGGTCTTATAATTCATCATTTAAGGTTCCAATATAAGAAGCTTAAACTGGGTCTGATTTTCATTTTGGAAACAAAAATTAAATTTAAAAAGACTGAAAAGCTAATGAGGAAGTTTAGTTATGATGATGGAGTAGCTTTTGAGCTTATTGGAAGATCTGATGGATTGTTACTTTGGTGGAATGCTGATGTTCAAGTGAATGTGAGGTTGCTTGTAAGACATCTAATTCATGTAAATAGTGTAAGAATAAAAAAATAGGGAGATGTGATCCATTACTTTTGTTTATGGCCTTATAGTGGAGAATGAAAAGCTAAGGTGGTAGAGGGGATTGGAATGTATTAAACCTAATAAGGCCACTTCTTGGCTTGTTGTAGGAGACTTTAATGATATGTTATATCATTTTGATAAGGAGGGAGGGAGACTAAAAACAATTTGAGAGCTATTGGATCAGACTATTGTCTATTGGTAGTTGGTATAATAATAGAGAAGGTGAGGACTGTATAAAAGCCAAATTGGACAGGGCTATATGTAATAGGGGAATGGCGACTTCGATTTTCTAAAGGGCAATATCATGTTTTGGAGGTCATTAGATCATACCATTACCCGTTGGTAGTTGATTTTGATCTCAATAAAGAAAAGGCCACATGAATGTTCCCATTTGATAGCTCGATGGTTTATGCATCCTGATTTAATACATATAGTAAGGACAAATTGGAAAGGAGATAGAGATGAAGTTACACTTTAGGATTTTGTAAGTAATATTAAACACCTGATTGAAGCCTTATTTGAATGAAGTAGGAAGGTGATGGGAAATTGACAAAAACTAGTGAAGACACTAATTGGGCGGTTTATAGGTGCCTGTGTAATCTATGGAATGCACACATAACAAAAGAATAGATTACTTGAAGAAGAAAAAGAAAATTAATGAATTATGGCACCATTAGAAGATATATTGGGCCCAACAGTCTAGTGTACAATGATTGAAATGTGGTGATAAAAATACAAGATTTTTTCATAGGACTATCGTCAATAGAAGGTATAGAAATAAAGCCACCAGACTAAGGGATGAGTCGGGTATGTGGCTGGATAATGAGGAGGCAATTGGCAAGCGCTTTCAGAAATTTAATGAAGGGCTATTTTCATCTTATGGGAGGAGGGATTTTAAGGAAGCATTGGGATTTATTGAGAAAATAATCACAGAGGAGGATAATCATATGCTAATGAATGCAATCTCAGATGAAGAAGTCAAACAAGTAGCATTTGAATTGGGGGCAACCAAAGTACTAGGGTCGGATGGGTATACATGGCTATTCTATCAGAAATCATGGGATGTGGTGGGAACCCAGGTATGTAATCTCATTTGAAAATTTTTTAATGCTGGCTTTGTCTTGAATGAGATTAATAGTACTGATCTTGTTTTAATATTGAAAGTGGCCAACCCTAAGCGGGTTAGTGACTTCTGACCTATTAGCCTTTGCAACTTTTCTTACAAATTTTTTTTTCTAAAGTAATAGCTAATAGGCTTAAACCTCTTTTGAAAAATGTAATATTGGAGAGTCAAAGGGCATTTGTTCCAGGACGACTAATTCAGGATAATATTATCATTGTGCATGAAGTGTTTCATCACTTGAAGTAGAGAAAAGGTAATCCTGAATTAGCCATTAAATTGAACAGCAATAAAGCTTGTGACAGGGTAAAGTGGGATTTTTTGATGGCCATACTTCTAAAAAGGGCTTTTGTAAAGAATGGGCGGAGAGAGTTTATTGGTGCATTTCCTTTGTTGTTTTTCTCTTATGATGGCTGAGAAAAGAATACATAAAGTGAAGTCTCAAAGAGGGATAAGACAAGGTGGCCCTCTTTCTCCCTACTTATTTATCTTGGTTAGTAATGTTTTGCCTATAATGATAAATAAATGGAAGGCTGAAATGAAAATAGAAGGAATTAAAAGTGCTAGAAATTCTCCATCCTTGACCCATTGCTTTTTTGCTAATGATTCTATCTTTTTTCTGAAAGCTAATATTGAGAATTGTGTAAATCTTAAGAGATTTTTGGATTTATATTGTTCGGCTTCTGGGTAAAAGATAAATGTCAATAAGTCTTGTTTATGTTTATCTTAGCTTACTAAAGCTAGATTAAGGGAGGAGATTGGTCAAATATTTAAGATAGCTGAAGTAGATGTCCTAGGGAATTATCTTGGTTTTCCTACCATGTGGGGAACATCAAAAGTGCAGGCTTTTTATTTTGTAATTATTAGGATGATGAAACAAGGATGTTTTATTAGATGCGGGTAGAGAAGTATTAATTGTTGTAAATGCTATCTTAGTTTACCCTATGTCATGTTTTTTATTTCCAAAAAACTGTATTGATGTGAATGGAAGGAATTATATCTAAATTTTGGTGGAAAATTTCTAAAGACAAAAAGAAAATATTTTGTCTTTCAAAAGAAAAATTGAAAAGAGACAAAAAAAAAAGAAGGGGGATTGGACTTTAAAGATTTTCATGCCTTCAATCTTGCTTTATTGGCTAAATTAGGGTGGAGAATTTTACAGGAACCCAATGAATTGTGGGTGTGAGTATTGAAGGCTATATATTTTCCATGTAATGACTTTTTGCATGCTAAGAAAGGAGGGTCGGCATCATGGATTTGGAGTAGTATTTTGGTTGGACGCTTTGTGCTAGATGAGAATATATTGACAAGAATTGGGAATAGACAGAAAGCTAGAGGATGGGAAGACCCATTGCCGGTGCCCATTCCAAGTAAGAAACTATTTTCCCCTTGTCTTGATCTTATATTTAAAAAATTGAAAGTAGTAGATATAAGAATTAATAACCAGTGGTTTTTAGCAAGTATTGATGAATTTTTGCTAGATTTTGAGAAAAAAGCTATTTTGAACACAATATTATCTCTTTTGAGTATGGAAGACAGTTGGGTATGGATGGGGGGAAGAAAGGTTATTATACTATGAAGGAAGGATATAGAGTGACAAAAGCCAAATTTCTGGTGAATGGAGGCAAGGTTCCTGAAACCTCTAATCATAATTCAAGGAGCTTGTGGAATCAAATATGGAATTTAAAAGTTCCCTATAAGGCGAAATTTTTTATTTGGAGGGTGTTATTAAAAGTTGTCCTTACAATGACTAATTTATCTAAAAGTGGATTTTGTGCAACTAGTCTTTGTTTGATTTATAAACAGGAATTTGAGCATGAAACTCATTTATTTTTATAGTGTGAATGGGTCAAGAAGGTCTGGTTTGGATTCCCATTAGCCCTTCTTACGTCGAATGCTGTTGCTTCTGATATAAACTCATGGCTAGAATTTCTATTTATACATTTTGAATTGTCTATGGGGTAGAAGAGTTTAGTAGCTGTAGTTATGTGGGCATTTAAGAAGGGCAGATGTTCTTTTTTTATATGACAATATTGTTCTAAATCTATGTTTCATCTTTCAGCATGCAGAAGAATGGCTTAGGAATTTGGGAAGGGTAATGGATGGAGTGAAGGGGATGCACAAATGGAAAAGGTTGAAGGAGATATATCTTCTAAGGGTAAGTGGTGTACTACTCTTACATATACAATTAAAATTAATATGGACCGATCTTTTAGCCCAAAACCAATAAGGCTACTATTGGTTTAGTGATTAGGGACTGTCATAGAGGATTGGTGAGTGGTAAACATAAAATGATTTAACCAGACTCAGTCTTTATGGCTGAATGTTAGGCTTATTTAGATACTGTTAATTTTGCTAATATCAATAAGTTTGATGATGCGATTTTTGAATTTGATAATCAGATATTGATTAGGTGTGTGAATGAGAATACATGCTTTTCATATTGGAAGTGTAATCCTATATTTTGGAATATATCCTTGAAAAAAGAAAACATATTAGGACCATATCTTTCAGTGGATTTCTAGATAAGCTAACAAAGTGACAGATTAGATTGCCAGTGCTTCAGTTAATAGACCTCGTCGAATCTTATGAGATTATTAGTACAAGACTCATATGATGGTGTAACTAATATTGGATGACTAATATTTCTCCGTGAGTTGTACTGCTGTAACATATACAGTTGATGTATCAATGAAGTTGATGTTTTGAAGGCAATATATATATATATATATATATATATTGTCTGGTTCACAGCCCGCAAATTACTGGAGGAGTTTGCATCGCTGATGTGGTCGCCACGTGGAGTCACGAATTTTCGTGAGGTTAGTCCTCTCCGTTTGGTTACACACTATCACGTTTTCAATGATTATTTTAGGGGTAAGATATTTTCGCTGGCCGAAAAAGGGGTCAGGGATTTAATCACAGCTTCGACCTCATCTCGGAGTCAATATCACTACTGTTCAGGTAGGCACGAATCTGATCTTCACCTGCTCATGTTCTCGTCTCCCCCTGCATCTTCTTCTCATTTCGCCCCTCGGTTGCATCGATTTAACATGTGTCCGTCAACCTCAATTGTTGATGCGTTTCTAATTATTAATTATTCTGCAATAATGTTGATTCATTATTGGAATTGGAAAGACTTGTGATGTGATTTTACTTGCTTGATCTTTTTTGAAAACAGATGTCTCAAACAAATCCGCTTTGATGCATTGTCGGGCATTATCGCAAGTTCCACAAGGGTTTGGTCCAATCTATATATAAAAGTATTATTAGCATGTGATCGTTTCATTAGATATTTTGTCTATCCTGTTATTATATAAATCGTTTATTCCCTCTTAAAGCAGATATTTTGTTGACAAGTAGCTGAATCTTTGACCTTTCATGCTTTTAATTATGTTCTTAATGAACCTGATTGCATTCAGAATCTGTTTAATTTTCTGTTGCAGTTTATGGGAATTTTGTCTGGGCATTTGAAAATCATGGGTAAACTAACTTGGATAACTCGGATTTATGATTTTGTCATGTGCAGTTGAAAGGTTAGATTTCTGCAAAGCTTTGGGTAGTCAGTTATTAACTTTTGCGTGTAATATGAGCGTATTTTAGCTTCTTCATCTATGTATAAGATATCAATTGGGGGTTAAATGTTTCCTCTAGTAACCGACATTTTGGGTGGACAAAGCCAAAGTCAAACGGAACTTAAAAGATATTTGTCAGAAACAACATAAAGCACACATGCTTTAGTAAAACAACATGACTTGGAGTGACTTGACAATAAAGAGAATCAATCATCACAAAGGAAATAACAACAGTGTCTCTTAACATTAATTCATTCTTCAAAAATAGGTGACTACGCCTGAAGAGTTGGATGTGTATCTGTTACTTTCTCCCTTTTTTCCTTCTAATATGTCACAAATGCTCTGTCAATTTGGAGCCGTGGAATGGTAGCCATATGCTTGTACAGTATATAAATTCAAATGTTGACTAGAGCAACTGCACTTTATTTTTATTTTTCTGAGAACTTACATTTTGTTAATTATCTCTATGGAATAATTGGATAGACAAGTCATACAATTTTACTTCCATTCTTTGTTATTGAGTAATACCAATAATTCATTTTACATGCATATCTGACATGAATGCAGTCACTTGCTGATAAGCTTTTATCTAACTCCTGCCACTTCAAGAATCATAGATGTTCTGTGAGTGATTCTTGTTTTGGGTAATCAGGTAATATTCATGCAGAAGGACTCTTTATCACTTCATAAGCGGTTATATGCTGCAATTATATAATAATGTCAATGGGGGGTCAAAATATCTAACTGAAGAACTTTTGACCGTTATTTTGAGGCGCTGCCTGATGTCTCGTATGTTTCTTGCTCTGGCTGGCTTAGCTGCAGTTGGATAAGTTCTTGTGGATCCTCGCCTGTATGAAATCCATATGGATTGAGTGCATCTCTGCTTGTGGCCGCCATTTCTGATGTACCGTAAACCTGAGAGATCAAGCCTCATAGTTTAGCATGGTAAGATTTGTGTTGTCATATTTTAGAGCCTGTGCGAACATAATTAAATTCTCTTGAAACTATTCATGATGCCCTATTAGCAGATAACTAAGCCGGCTACCTTCTTGTATAGTTGTGTGTTTTCTTGTCGAAGTAGGTTTACCTTCTTATATAGTTCCAGGTTTTCCTGATGTATGCTGTTTCCCTGCAAGGAAAATAAGACAAAATTTAGTTCATTATTACAAATGCTTTTGAAAGAAACTTTGGTGAAAACTATTGCTCAACAGGACCTTTCGATTCAGCTCTCGGATTTCATCTGTTAGAATTTGTTCCTGCAGAGTTTAATTAAGCGTATTAATAGCTTTCAATTCCCTAAATATTGCTTGGGCCATGGAAAGATTGGTCAAACACATTTATGCACAGTGCCACGGTAAAGAAGCATTGCTGTTTATCTCAATGTTCGAGTGAGCTGACCTTTTTCATGCGAACACATCTGAGACTCATTTCCAGCTGGTCCCCCAGATCTTGTAGGTTTTTCACACTTAAACCATAAAGCTGTTCCCCCATCATTTGCCTGCACCTTCAAAATTGTCTCACTTGCAAATACTAATTTAAACACTGTTTCTGAATGAAGCAATATTTAATGTTACTGTGAAAAAATAATGCCTTAGTTCAGAGCACGGTGAATTTCAATTTACAAATCCAATGCTTAGATCTGCTGCGTTGATACATATTTGGCCATATGATTCTACTAGACGATGTTTATTTTAAGTTGAAGGGCTTATGTGAAATTTTGGGTTTATCAGGTTTTGCCTAAGCTTCCTGTTACATTACCACAGTATCTTAATTTGTAGTGCCATGGTTTAAATGTGAAATCTGGTAATTCAGTGATGGATATGGGTATGGTATATGTGTTCTGTAAATACCAATATCCCCCTTGAGAAGATTTGGCATGAAGTATGAACCTAAAGCTAAAAAGTAAGATCTTGACTATTCAATCCATAAATTTGGCGTTGGACATTCAGGTGGTGATTGTGCTTTGTAACTGTAAATCATATAACATTAGAAAAAGAAGAAGCTTGGCAAGCATGGTAGACTTTAAATTTAGTGAAGGTATTTTGAGGAGAATTCTATTTTAGGTTGTGTTAAGCTGAAGTTGAGTTGAACGTTGTTGCCTCAGCTAAAATCTAACCACATGGAATTTCCTGCTGCATGAAAGATAACACATTGGATTCTTTTGCTTGTCCAAATCAGAATACTATGTTGCAGAAGGGATGTCTTTCTTTTCATCTTATTACTTTTTTTAAAAATATTCTTAAGAATGAGATCTGTTAATTTTCCTAATTTTTAGTTGAGAGGCTTATATGGATTTCAAATGATGTTTTATTTATCATTTTTGCGGTTCACACAATCACACCCTAGAATATATTTCACAGTAATGTCTTTTCACCCAAAAACAAAATAATCGTAATGTCCTATATAACCATCTGTAACACTTCCTACATTTCTTATAAACTGTCAGAGCAACTGAAACTGGGAGTAACCATGGTAGAAATGATATAATGATAATATTATAATAGGGAGAATTGCATTTAAGTCTCAAGTAAAAGAAATAATTCATTGACAAGTTCCATGGTAGTTCTTAACTTGTTAATGGGAAGCTCTACATTTATTAATAAAAACTTTTTTGATATTATTTCTCTTATTTGGGACCTACATACAATTTTCCATATATAACAAACATTTATCATTTTGAAAGTAATGTGTCATTGAGATAAATTTTCCAGGGTCAAATGTATTTCAATTGCTCAATAAGAGTTACAAATATTTTGCTGGATAAATAATGGAAAAGGCTTATACCGATGGTTTTCTTGTAGAGTCTGTAGTTGTTGCCTTAATACTTCTGCCTCCCGTTGCCAAAACTATCAAGGATCGAGTAACATAATGCAGTGTCCATGAGCACGAAAAAAAAATACAAACTAGATGGAATCTCTCTGAATTTCACTGTTTTTTCCCCTTTTTTTTGTTGAGATCCTTACAATATACTGCAATATGTCCTACAGTTTTCTGAGAAATGATTGTGAAAATACAAACGAAAACTGGTAGTGAAAATTACTGAAAGTTTGTTTCCTTGGGGAAGCCATTCTTCTGATATTTCCAGGTGTCTAATGTATAAATTGTGATCATTGGGAATATTATATACTTTGCAGGAGGCTATTACTTATGGACCATGAAGAAAGAGTATCAAACATTTCTAGAATGGAGTTGGCTGAGCATACCTTGGCTTCCGTATTTGGATTAATCAGTTGCTGGTGTTCCTTCTTGCTTGTGTCATACCTCTCCATCACTGATTTCATGCTGGACATGTAATGGAATCACACTATTTAGTTTGCTACACAAAATTGTTCAGAATTACAAGGGATCATGAAAATCTGTTTGCAAAAGTAAGAGATCCCATGAGGACAGATGATGTGCAGTTTACCATAGAAAGGATATTTCTATTTTTTTTTGGGTTTCCACCAGAAAAATTCAGTTATCTGTGAAGACTATGTATTATCTGAACCAGACATACCATTAAGATTCTCTAAGGAAAGGTCTCTACAGAAGCATAGACAAAAGGTTCATTAAATATCAGATAGAATATAATGCAGCAGGCCTCCATAGTGATTCTCATCGAAAAAAATGATTGAATCACAGAAAAATATTCTCGAAGATAACTCAGGGCTTTACTTATTTTGAAGGCAAGTTTTGTAATTTTTAGGTGTATTTCTTAGTTAATGCTCTCTCCTGATCTAATTATAAGATCCAGTTGATTTTTTTAAAGAATCCTAAAAAAGATAATTACATTATTTTAACAGATTAAAATTTGTTGTTTCTTTTAAATTTTTTTGTTTGACTTATGAATTAATATATAATATAATAAAATATAATATATAATATTATTAAATAATTTATTTTATTTTCTTAACTTTTTTTTTTTAAATTAACCGTGTTTTATAATATTAGGACCGGAGAGAGAAGAAGTTAATAGCCCTTCAAAGCAAATTAGCAGTCTTCACATTCAAAATTGTTCTAAAACTCCATTCTCGCGCACTAGTTTTGTACTTATGTTCTACTTCTCCGGTCTTTAATATAAACCATAGGTTTTTTTTTGTGGAAATATTAATGAAGTTAAATAAGTTAGTTTATCATAGCATATGCTATATACTACTTTCGATTTTAATTATAAGATCAATTTGACTTTTTTTAAGATAATTTTAAGAAAGTTAATTATATTATTTAATTATATCATATGTTGTGTTTTATTGTATTATATATTAATTTATAAGTTAAACAATATAGTTCAAAGAAAAATGATAAATTTTAATGTCTTAAAGTAGTATAATTAGTTTTTTTAAAATTCTCTAAAATAAGTTAACCGATTCTTAGAATTAGGATCGGATGAAGTATCATTTTATTATATATCAATTCTTTAGTCAAGCAAATTAATTTTAGGATT
The DNA here is from genome assembly GCA_037177275.1 of Acacia concinna. Taxonomy (NCBI): domain Eukaryota; kingdom Viridiplantae; phylum Streptophyta; class Magnoliopsida; order Fabales; family Fabaceae; genus Acacia; species Acacia concinna. The sequence goes on along the minus strand of JBAGKO010000004.1, from coordinate 11,088,680 downwards.
AAAAGGATAAATATTAATACCTTAAAGCCATTTATTTAGTTTTTTCTAATCTCTACAAAAATCCAACTATATCTTATATTAAGGAGACGAGGAGTACTGCCCTATACTTATATTGTGTGCCAGAAACTTTGTGTAAGTCAAAGTTCTGTTTGCTTATACTTATGGTTTCACTGTTGTATTTCTGATCACGATTCTGGGAATGCACCATCTATAAATCAACTGTTTGGTGGTTCCTCAGGCTGAGGAGGCACCATAAACAGTGAATCTTGTCTTAATTAGTGCTCCAATTTAGAGGAATGTCAAGACCAGTGGATGTTATTTTTTGAGGGGGGAAAATAATTATTGGCAACATATTAGCTTCCAAAAAGCTATGCGAAATTACTTGTGGGGCAAATAAAAGCATTGCCACCCTTTAAAGGCTTCAGCTTGTAGTCGGATATGCAAGTCCTTCAGCTAAAACGTTCAACAAGCAGGAATGATATATTTAATAATTACATTATAAAAGTTCAGTGGGTACTTAACGTAAGAACTTGTTGGATGGTTGGATTTAATCTTAAATATAAGATTATAATATACTTTGTCCTCCATATTTATCATCCCCAAAATTATTCCTATTCATTTCATGTTAAAGAAGTTTGTATCAGTAAATGGTTTCAATGCAAATGACTAAAGAATGTATTTTAGAGAAACCAACACATTTTAAACAAATGACTAATTTAATTAGCTTTCTTAAACTACCTAAATTAGTCAAGTAAAATAATTATATTAAGGATGGGAGGTAGTAATATTGAAAGAGAAGATTGAATTTCACATACATCAAATGGTGCAGGGGAATTGAAGATTATCTCCAGGTATCAACATTGGACCACTAGTATGTAACAACCAATTATATAAAGAGGAAGAGGAAAATAAAATTGGATCCTTTATGATGCTTTATTCTGTGAAAGTGATATGAAAACGAAGTATATGGGTTCATTTAATTAATTTACACTTTTTAATTTGTTTTCCTTTCATTTTTGTTGTACTTATGCGCTGTAAATTATTGACAAGGCAATTTTCGTCAAGTTGAACAGTTGCGTTGCACACATATATATAATGAATTTGTAAAGAATCATTTGGGCGTCGTTTTCAATTGAACTCTTGAGATTTTTACCTGAAATCCCACTATTGCTAACTGAAATTTAGTCATTTTTAAATTAAAATCCTTAACAACCATTTAATTATAAGTATTTTTCTAGGTGAGGTCTCAAAGCATCATTCCCCTAACAAAACTATTTAAGAAGGACTAAATTGAAAAATACCTACATGTTAGGTGTAGAATATGGAAGAAAACATAAAAAGGTAAGCATGGCGTTTAATATCGCCATGTCAATGTTAAAAAATTCACTTGAAATTAATAATGTTTAGAGGCTTGTAGTCAATGACTAATCTCTTTTCCCCCCTTTTTATTTCTGACCTCTTGAAATGCACGCATATTACATATATTAAAAAATATAACATCTACTCTATTAAAGTTATACAAGATATACATATACATATAGAGTTGAGATAAATAACTTTCTATATAAGTAAGATAGACCATATACACTGTAAATTTGACACAAGACAAGTTAGAAGCGACTTGAATGATTAGTTTGGAGGTTAGAATGAGAGAGGAACTCATTCCACAAAAAGTAAAGTTAAAATATTTAGGGTTAATTACCAATAATATGATGCCATGTGGTAGTTAATGAGGTTAATTAGGAGCTTTTAAATTTTTTTCCTCTTTTTTTAAGTCCCTCACTTGGAAGCAAGCTAAGCTAAGTGGCTCAAGTGACACCATAATATCAGGAGCACCAATATTGTTGTTATAACTTCTACTCTCTTTAGTTCTTATTATAAGGTATCGATTACTAATTCTCACAAATTAATAAAATTAATTAAAAGCATTAAAAGTGTCTTAAAATTAAAGTGATTTTTAATATTGGCTTTACTAATTACACTGACTCAAATATAATATTTATTATTACTCTCTTCCACAACCTTTATTAAGAATAGACAAACATGGAAAGATAAATTAAATGCTCATTAGAAACTTGTAAGTGCTTTATAAAAATGATAAAAACTACTTATTAGTTTATGTCTTATATTAAGGATTAACGATAATACTACTCTATGCCATTCAAGACTATATTTTTGGTTGTTGATAATAATTATTTTTGGTCTCACACTTAATCGGGGAGTTTGCACAGAAGTTAATGCCTTAATTTGCTTAAGAAGGCATTTAACTAACACACACACACACACACACACACACACACACACAGCAGCTCCGCTAAACTAATTCTTGGATAAGTTCTATGAATCTTCCCAAGTTTAAGTGAATAATGTGAGTAGCAAAACAGTGACGTCGGCGAGCAGGTTACTTAAAGAACACTACATTTGGTTCATTGCACTATCAAGTTATGTTGACATAAAGTTGCAGGCTTGAATAGAAAAGCACGGGTCTAATCTACAATATATCCAATACTATATTCATCAATTTGAAAGCCCTAGCTTAGGAAGAGGAATCTAATAAAATTTCTTACCTAATTGATAACCTTTATCTCCTTTTAGGATTGAGTTTTGGCTTTATAATATTAATATCTGCCACTATGATCTGTACTGCGCCAAAACTATTGGCCAAAGTACTTTTGTTTTTTTCAATATTTCTGGCGCATGTGCATTGGCCTATGTTATTTGATTAAAAAAAAATCCCAGACGGGACTTGAAAATATTTTAGCTTCTGGGACAGGCTTTTACTGGTGGTGATGTACTCTACCCAACAATGCTTTACACTTGCTCTTTGTGTGTTCAGACTTGACATCCATTAAGAAAGCTTTATGCTTTATTAAACCTAGCTTGCTTTCTAAAATGGGCAAGTATGCCTTTGGAGACTGTAAAATAAGGAATCAAATTATCTCTCGTACGATGTATTTAATACTTACTTTAATTTTAAATATAAGCCCAGTTAATTTTTTTAGGGAGATTAAGGATATTAGTTCAATCAATTAAGGGAAGTTATAGTTAAGAAAAATTACAAATCTAGTAATCAAAGTGGTGTATAATTATAGTTAAGAGAGTATTGACAAAGGTAGTTTAAGAACAATTGGTTAAATATGGGAAATAAAACAGATAGAGGTCTTATATTTAGAACCAAATCAAATTTTCAACTAGATCTTATAATTTGAGTATTAATTAATAAGTAATCAGAGCCTAATAACCGGAGAAATATACAAGTCGGGAAGTTTTCAGAGACCACGCGCATATCTTTTTTACTGTTTTGCATATATGGATCTGTTGAAGTTTGTGGCTTTATGCAGGTATTAATGTCAGTGAACTCCAGCTATATATAAGTCAGAGTGCATAACATATATGTTTGACATAAATCTACCTAGCTACGAATTCTCGCTCACTCGTGTGAGAGAGAGAGGGAGAGAGAGAGAGCTTCTCTTAATCATGTTTTTCTTTTATATCTTGGATCAGCTAGATATATAGAAGATATAATCTATAGTATAAATTTTATTTTTTTACCTACAAATATATTCAAGAGAATTAAACAACCATGCAAAGAGCCTTCTTAAGTTCTTTTGGACCTCCTCCTGCTTTTAACTATTATATATAATTTCAATTCCCCCTATTTTAATATTGAATTCTATTCTTATTTTCTGGTGTGTGTATACATTAAACTAGAACATTTCAAGGGCAACAGAAGATAAGATATGAAAATATGCATTAAAATTCAATGTCAAAATTGAGATTTTAATTTTTGGAAAGCAAATTGGAAAAAGGGGTTATCCTCCTCAATAATATCTAATGTATTTGATCACACGAAAATTCAATTCACTACCCAAAAAAACTTTGCTAAGGAAAAACCCATTTTTAATCAAGCAAAATTCAACGAAAAAAATTAGGGCATGCGACAGATTTGTGAAATCATTTGTCACAAAATTCAATGCCCAAAAAAAAGTAAGGCCTGATTTGTAATTGAAAATTTCCTGTCGCAATTATCTTTTATTGTTTTTTTTTTTTTAAAAAAGTGATCACAACCATTTCTTCGAAACACCTATACGATAATTATTACCAGTACTTCTTTTGAACCTTATTTTGGTTGTTTTCATCTTCTAAACCTGATTGGAGACAACTATATATGGGATTTGGGGCCTCTCCTACCCCTCAAATTTGGGGTCCTTCTTGATTTTTGTATGGTTATTTTGATTACTAGATTTTATATAAAATCAGTGATATTTTGATATATTATGGGAATAAAATGGATATGTTTTCAATTTTTTATAACTTTTTAAAGATGTAAGACTTTTAAACTCTAAATTAAAAAAAAAAATCCACAAATTTTAAAAGTCTTAAATCTTTAAAAAAATCATAACAAATTGAAAACAGATTCGTTTTTTGCCCATAATATATCAAAATGTTATTCAATTTGTATAGAATCTAATGATCAAAAGAACCACAAAAAAAAAAAAAATCAGTAAGGACCCCAAATTTAAAGGGTAACAGAGGCCCTAGATCCCTATATATGAAGATAATGCGAGCTTTAGTAGTAGTGATCATATATACTTTCTTTATTTTAAAAATAATTTTCTTAAATTTTTAATTTGTTATCTATATGTTTTTTCCTTCGAATTAAATATTTCAGTTTTGCTTTGTTAGTATTGTTACCTCCTATATAGGAGCTAACAATGCTAATAATGCAAAGTTCTAAGAACTAACCATGTTAACATAGGAAGATTAATAATTTAATTAAGAGAAAAAACACATAAAAACCAAATTAAAAGCTAATAAAGAAAAGTTCTAAGAGCTAACCATGTTAACATAACAAAATTAATAATTTAATTAAAGTAAAAAACACATATGTACCAAATTAAAAAGAAAAATGTTTAGGTTAAGTTCAATATGACACATGGTTATATGTGATTGGAGAACCTAATAAAATTGATGTAAGAAACTTGATATAAGTAGGATAGATACAAGGAAATAGTTTTCCCATTAAATTACCTAGATTGTAATCAATCTAATGACATTGTATTTTACTAAAATACCCTTAGAATAAGTACTTTTTTTAATTACCCTACTATATTGAGTAGATTGATATATTAAGCAAGGTAAGACCATTTGCAAAGTTTTAAAGCAATAATCATTTTGATAAGTCCTCAGAAGTGGTTTTTAGGGTGTAGAAAGTGCTCATGACCATTTTTTTTTTTCTTTTTTTGGTTTTTTTTTGTAGTTACAAGGATAGGCACTAATGCCTTGAGTTATAAGCAGGACCCGTAGTCTCCCACTTATAGAGAAAGATCCATATAACCACTAGGTTATAAGGTCTTTAGTAAAGTCATCATTACTTTAAAAGGAAAGGACTATAACAAACAATATGTGATTTGATTGCAGCTTTGAGCTTAACCATAGCCAAATAATCGCAGTTAATGAAAACTGTAGCCATTTTGGTTGTGAATCTAAGAGAAATAACCATATCCAAATAATCGCAGTTAATGAAAATTTCACTGCAAATGCTTATGATTTTACAGTAATCTCAGTACTCATACATAGCTGCGGTTGCTTCAACCGCACAACATGTATACTACAGTCTTTAAAACCTGTGTTTGCAATTTTAGTAGCTTAAATTCCACACATCATTTTACATTCGCTAAATTGATTCAAACCCCAGAAAAATGTTAAACTGAGGAAGCGTGTGTGTCTGTGTGTGTGTGTGGGGTATAACTTCGTCATAATCAAAATCCGTGAGCCTATTAATTCATCGATAAAACTAAGGGACTCTACCTTAGTATATATGTGGGTCATTTGTGTATTCTGTTTACAAGATTAACCTCCAAATTCTACAGCTGGCACACCTAAAAGCTTCTTAGAGTTCTCTAACTGTGCAGAAAATTTTAAGGATAATTGTTAGATTAGAGTCTAAATCTAAGGCGACATGTATAGCTAGCAGAACTATAGCCCGATAGAAACTTGCTTATAGATATATCAAGTATATCTATTATATATATATATATATGAACATAAACACCAAAGCATATATCAGCTTCTTCTCAAGTTCAAAGATTAATCGAAGTATTAAACCATTAAGCTTATTATTATGGAACCATTAATATATAATTGATGATGATGAAGGATCAAACCTGGTGTTTGAATATTCATAAAGCTTTCCAGTGCTGGAGAATATGACGAGCCCAACTTGTGCATCACACAGGATTGTTAGCTCTTTGGCCTTCTTCATCAATCCCTTTCTTCTCTTTGAGAAAGTCACTTGCCTGCTCGTTGAATTATCGATCCTTCGGATCTCAATCTTCCCTCTCCCCATATTCAGTTCCCCTCTCTATTAGGGTTTCTGCAACTCTCTCTCTCCCCCCCTCTCTCTGTGATGAGCTCTGATATTATTATTGCCCTCACAAAAATCAGTACAGAGACAGAATTCTTAGGAAAAAACAAGAGATGCTTACTTGTGTGTTATTAAGCCAAAGCAAGAGCTTGACGATGATGCCTTTCCATTATTTTCCTTTTCTCAGGGAGAGAGAGCTTTTTTTATAAGAAGAAAAAGTTGGTTGAAGAAGGTGAAGAAAAAGCGGCCTGATGAGAAATGGTTAATTGAAGGCAAGAAAAAAAAAAAACAGAGAGAGAGAGAGAGAGTGAGAGAGAGAGTTAATTACCATTATCTATGTACTCTTTTCTAAATTAAAATTAAATATAATTATTACTCGGGGCAAGAATACCACTTTAAACAAATTTCAAGTATTTTAATATGGCGCCGTCAGCCGTATGAGTCCCTGACACGTTCCAAAGTTGGCATATACAGTTTTTATATATTGGAAATATTGTGTTTTTAATTACCTCTTCTGTTTCAAATGTCTCTCGTTATGGAATTATGTATTGGTGCCAGAGAATCCTGTTAATATTTTATATGACATCCCCAGCCCATAAAATTATCAAGAATCATAGTTTAAAGAATAATAGAGTTATTATCTGGTAAAAAAAAAGTTATTGGACAGATTTTATAAAGCTCCAATTAATTTCTTTAATGATATAAAGAATGTAATAATTATTCTTATGTATGATCTTCACTTTTATTAATACTACCTCTGTTCCTAATTATAAGACCCAATTTACATTTTTAGAGAATCCTAAAAAAGCTAATTACATTATTTTAAAATATTACAATTTATCATTTTTCTTTAATTTATGTTGTTTGACTTATGAACTAAATATCTATTGTAATAAAACATAATAGATGATATGATTAAGTAATATCATTAATTTTCTTAGGATTTTTTTAAGATTCTCCAAAAAAGTTAATAGGTTTTTATAATTAGAAAGGGGGGAGTATAATTACTGGTAATTTTCATATGAGCCCATGTGGGTCGCGGGATAATTAAAATTTCAATGTTAGTTACTCTATCCGGTTTATAATATTGAACATTTTAATCAATTCACAGTAAATAAAAAGTGATACTCCCTCCGGTCCTATTTATAAGACCCAGTTGACTTTTTTGAAGAATCCTAGAAAAATCCTAAGAAAGATAATTACATTACTTAATCATATCATATATCATATTTTATTACATTATATA
>JBAGKO010000004.1:11022619-11051298 GCA_037177275.1 Acacia concinna | reverse complement strand
TCAGATTCCTCATCTGACTTATCACTTACTTATTTTAATTTATATATTTATATTTCTGGACTTTCTACTTCACTATATATTGCTTCATCAAATTCTAAAGGTTCTAATTCATTTTCAAAAGATTGTTCTAATATTTTCATTGCTTTATTTTTTCTCGGTTCTGGACATTCTGTACTTATATGTCCTATTTTTTCATAATTATAACACTTGCTATGAGCCCAATCATCTAAGGCTACAAACAGTCAATCCTCTAACCCCAGGAACCTCATCCTCTACAGGTACATCAATAAACCCAATTTCTTTTAAATTTGTAGAGAATTACCAATATTTCAACAAACTGATATATAACATAAACCATTTTACTATCAAATACCAAACTATAAAATATGTCTCTCATTTTGCATTTAACAAAGCTGTCATCTATCCAGGAACCCCTTATAATATTATAAAAATCCTTTACTAACATGGATTGATTCAGGCTATTTACCCTTCACCATCTCTAATAGGGATTGATGAATTACCATAAGTCTTAAAAAGAGCTGTCGGGTTATACTTTGGAATTGTGACTCAGCATACAATTTTTATAAGGTGTTATTCTACCATTGCAAAGATAACCCCAGACAGATTTTATCATCCAATAAATTTGATCAGACTTGAAACAACAAGGAAGCCATTGGAACTAAGAGCAAAATGTAAAGACAATATTGAAGATGATCGATGAAGAATTTATGTATAATGTCTCAAAAATCAGAGCTCAAGATCATTATATAATGTTTGAAGAAATGAACAAAATAGTGGCATCTAAGGACAAAATAGCATGGAATTATCATCATGGACCTACAACTTTAATCTTCTCATCTGGGAAAAACTCAAGGAACCCCCATTATTTTAATCAATTTTATAACAAGTTGAAGATGAACAAGTTTGAAAATCCAGCAGGAACGAAAAGAAGAATATGTCATATATTATCTGGATATGCTGTATATAAGTGTAAGTACTACGATAAAGAAAATCCTGCAAACAAAGATTTTGAAGATCCAATAATAGATATGAATATCATCTAAACATCTAGTAAGAAGCTGTCGACATAATACTAAGAAGAACAAGACAAGAAAGGAAGGAAATAAGGAAGACATGTGCCATAAAAATAGACAAGTGTAATAAAGTGTGTAATAGTGTATGAAATTAGATGATACCTATGTGTGTAAGGGTATATGTAATAGATGTGGTAGAAGTAAAAAAGGGGAATAGTAGTGAATAGTAAGAGTAATAATTGTAAAAGTAAGTGTTAGACTTAGTTAATGTTACATGTATAAGGATAAGAAACTACGTGTAATAAAGAGAAAGAAATGGCCTCTTTATATAAAGATATGTAACATCCAAAATGAGGCAAAGTTGGTTCACAGATTGCATACACTGTGAATCAAACTCTCTTTGCAACCTTCAATAAAATCTTATTTCTAGTACCCTCTTATTCTCAAATTTTAAACTTTCAGATTTTACAAACAAATATTGGAATAGCGTTTAATTTTAAAATTTAGATCAACATAGATTCAAAAATTTTGATTAATGATTAATAAATTATAAAATTAATCAATTTTATAATACAGTTTAATGAAATTAAATTAATTAATTTTATAATATTATTTAATAAAATTTGTTCGAAATAAATTACTATTAGTCCTAAATATAAGACAGAGTTAATAATTTTTTTTTTGAGAGATTAATGAAACTAAATAAATTATTTAACCATATTATGTGCCATGTCTCATTATATTGTTTATCTGTTCATAAGTTAGGCAAATTAGTTTGAAAAAAAATTATAAATATAAATAATTTAAAGTAATTTAATTAGATTTTTTATTTTTCAAAAAAAAAGTTAACTTTATTATATATTTAGAATGGGAGTATTTATGTCATAAGAGTATTTTGATCCAAAGGAATTTTAAAATGAGTGATATGACAAACTGTTATCAAAATGGATGGAGTGAAGATAGGGGAGATAGAAGTGTGTGTGTGTGTGTGTGTGTAAAAGTAAGGCAAATCTATTTAGGGAGAGATTTATGTATATGTATGCACAAAATTAAAATAGAAGATAGATTTGTATGATTAAGCAACAATACAAGGGAAGTGTGATTTTAGAATGCTTGGAGGATAAGCCTCCGCGTAAAATCATAATTTAATTACTAGTTCTTCCAGTTTTTAATACAAGACACACCTTGTTTGGAGATTATCGTGCTTGAATTTCCAAGAAAACAAAGTGTTAGATCGAGTATTAGCTTAACGAAAGTACTCGTATTCAATATTAAGCTTAATATAATATTTTGAGATAAAATAATCAGTAGCTTTTGAAATAACAAAAGAAGGGGAAAAAAATAATAGCAGCCGTTGACAATGTGAATTCACTAATAATAATTTGAAATGGACAAATCATCAATGTTTCAATATTGAAAAAATTAACAAGGCATGACACTAAGAAAAGAAATAACAATTTTTTTATTTCACATAATATTATATGTTGCCTCTTATATATCTTAATTATACTAAATATGGGTAAATATGCTTTAAAAATATGAAACAAATTTATCGTTTAAAAATATATTTCGCCTATAAATTTACCATATTAAGTTAATTATGCTATTATGTGAAGATAAACGTGTCAGTTTCAAAGTCTAAAATAATTGTACTGTAAACTTCAAAATATTTAATTTTAATAACTGTACTATAGTGAAGATAAACATGTTTAGTAAATGAGATCATTCGAAACCAAATATATATAATACTTCTTTCAGTTTTAATTATAAGATCTAGTTGACTTTATTTTAGAGAATCTTAAGAAAGCTAATTATAATACTTTTAAATATTAAAATTTATTGTTTTTCTTCAAATCATGTTATTTAACATATAAACTAATATATAATATAATAAAACATAACATATAATATGATTAAGTAATGTAATTAGCTATTTTAAGATTATTTAAAAAAGGTAACTAAGTCTTATAATTAAGACTGGAGGGATTACAAATAAACTGAATGAAAGACCAGTAATTCACTACATTACCAGCTCTTGGAGGATTAAACTCTATGTTTCTATATATATATATATATAGTACTGAAATCGGTCCACGCGTATGCGTATTAATGCAGAGATATATTTTTAATTACCTTTGAATATTCAGTCAGGTCAAACTAATCAAATATAAATAATTAAACAAAGCGAGGATAATCTTAGAAAATTACAAGAAGAAAAGAGTAATACATATAAATATATATTATTGTTCATATTCGTGATCGTGTATGTTCTCTTGTAGTGCAAGAAAACCAACCGAACAATAACATCGTAGGTTTTACCACGTCGCATGATGTTGAAGTGACGACAAGCTTAGCCATTTTTGTTGGGCACGGCTAGGAACGGTTCTAAGTCTGAAAGTTCATAAAATATAGAAAGGGTCAGCAAAATGGGCTTTGTCTTCTCTTCAAGACTTTATTGAAAAAATTTACTATACTTAACAAGTAATAATAATAATAATAATAAATCACACCGTATTTATATAAACAAACCACTCTCCCCTCACCTTCATTATTGTTCAAAACATTGTCTTCGGTTTGATCGATATATATCCCATATGGCGGTCGCTTCCTTACAATCCTCATCAATATCTTCACTTTCTGCTTTCAAGAATCGCAATGTATCATCAAAGTCTGATTACTATTATTATTATCCACGAAAATCTTTCTCAGTTATGAATGCATCATCATCAAGTTCAAGAAAGGTAGCTCAGAAAACGAAGGCAGCTGCCATGAACGCTGTCTCATTAGAAGATCACTACGTGAAAATGAAGTGCCCAAATGATGAAGGTTTCTGCAATAATCTGTACGACGAGTCCAATAATAATGATGTGGCCATCCTTCAACTCTACGCGATTCTAGAGACAATATGTGACAGAATCGAAATGCACTACAACGTTGGCGTGCAACGTGACAATTGGAACTCCCTTCTTTTGAACTCCACCAACATGATCACGCTCACCGCCGCAACCATGGCCGGCATCGCAGCTGCCTCGGGCACGGCGCCGCTTTTTATTGGGATGAAGCTGTCATCCACTCTGCTGTTCTCGGCGGCCACGTGGATGTCCCTCGTCATGAGCAAAATTCAACCCTCTCAGCTGGCTGAGGAACAGAGAAACGCTACGAGGTTGTTCAGACAGCTTCAGGCTCAGATTCAGACTATGATCGCCGTCGGAAACGTCACCGAGGAAGACCTTAATGACGCCATAGAGAAGGTTGTAGCACTCGACGAAGCTTACCCACTTCCCTTACTAGGAGGAGCCATGCTTGAGAAATTCCCTTCAGAGTTTGAGCCTGCCATATGGTGGCCTTCAAAGACAGAGCTGAAAAGCTTGAGCTCGAGGACGACCATGGAAGAGACGAGGAAGAAGAATGGATGGAGTGAGGAGCTAGAAATGGAAATGAGAGAGATTATTGAAGTGGTGAAGAGCAAAGACATGGAGGACTACGAAAGGCTGGGGAACTTGGCATTAAAGATGAACAAAGCCATGGCGATTTCAGGTCCATTACTCACAGGAATTGCAGCATTAGGGTCTGCAATATTTCTGGGAAACAATAACGATGACGTCGGCGCGTGGGGAAGCATGATGACCATTGTGCCGGTAGTTGCAGGAGCAATGGCGTGTGTTGTGAACGCGTTTGAGCATGGAGGGCAAGTAGGGATGGTTCTTGACATGTACAGGCACTGTGCAGGGTTCTTCATGCTTATGGAAGAGACGATCGAAACGACTCTGGAAGAGAAGAACTATGACAAAAGAGAAAATGGAGAGATGTTTGAGATGAAGATAGCTCTCGCGCTGGGAAGAAGCGTTTCACAGCTCAGAAAACTTGCCTCTAAATCTGCTCTCTGCCGTTCACACGGAGCTGAAATTGATGAATTTGCCAGCAAAATTTTCTGAAACTCTTTTTTTTTTGAAAAAAAAAAAAATAGTCTATAAATCTGAACTTAGACTCTTTCACAAGTGGTAAACCGTACCGGTGTAGAAGGGCAGCTGTAAATAACATAATTTGACCTGGTATATAATGTTAAATTAATTAACTATTATTTTTTTTATTATTGTTTACATTTTTTGGGTATGCTTCGTTTATTGTACATTGTCCTTAATTTTCAAAGAATAAAGATGTAATTATTCATTTTCATTCATATATCATATTTATTTGCTTTGTTTTCTTTTTACCTTGAACACATATTTGCTTTCAGTAAGTTTCGTGTCCAAAATTAATTAATCAACTTGCAATACAAGCAAAGGGATTTGACGCCCAATTACACGGAGAGAGATATTTCCGGAAAACATGAAAAAATGATTTCGGATGAGTAATAAGGTGTTAAACTAAATTTAAAATTTTCTTTTATTATCAGAAGTGTACTTAAAACATGTAAATTAAAAAAAAGAAAAAAGAAAAGAAAGTAAATTACACTGATACATATTGTAGTTCTAACTCATTGTATGTAACTAGTATTGCTCCAAATTAATAAAACTACATGAAAAAGGTTTAGTTGTCCAATAAGGGCAGCGTTCGCCAACCAACGGCAAATCACCATATATTTAAATTCGATTGTTGTCAGCATGAAAAGTTTCAGCAGTCACCTAATAATACCTGAAAATTCATTTGGCAAAAATAATGATAATAATACCTGAAAATTTATCAAAACTGCCAAAATTGTTTTATTTTTGGATATCCTTTTTAATTAAATCCTTGCGGTTATTTTTTTTTACCTGACTTTAGGTAGTAATTTAATTCGTGTATATATATATATTGTTCGACTTCGTCAGACGACAAAAGTGCAGTAAATAAATAAAATATGGTACTTTGACGAAAGAAAAATTGCATCTGGCAGGTATTGAATTTGTGGCTATAGTTTTATCAATATAATATTATAGAATGATAAACATAATTCATTAGTATCAAGTGGGATTATTATATCAGATTAATTTATGATTTTTTTTTGAACTAGTGTCCATAGAAAGAGAGTAATTAATCCTGTAAAGAATCGAGTAATTTATATTTTTTTTGGTCGAAAAGTAATTTTATAGTGTTCTAATAAAAAAAAAAGTAATTTTATACTATCCTCCTTTCTAAACTTGATATGGTTGACCTCGAAACTACGTCGTATACATTTGACTAAACAGAAGTTTGACTAATATGCTTCAATAGTAGGAGTGGAAATAGACCAAGGCCATGCTTTGTTCTTAATAGGTTAGGTCTGTCTTGAGACAAACAGGCCTAAGCAGCTAAGCTTAGCCTACGACCTATTTAAGGTTTTATTTCAGGCTTGAGCTTGGCCTAAAAGTCTGTTAAATTGCCTATAGTTTTTTTATTTTTTAATATTTACTTTTTTATTACATTTTATTATTATTATTTCATAATTTAATATTTTTTCTACATCTTTTATTTTTATTTTTCTACCCAATTTATTTTATTACTTTTTTATCTTTTTCCCTTTTATTATAATTATTTTATTTTATATATTTTATTTATAATATATTTTTAATTGTAATTCCTTTACTTTAATACATCGTAATTTAAATAAGTTCTTGTTGCACAAATAATCATATGTTAAAATCTCTTTATCATAAAAAAAATATATCATAACGATAATTAAATCACAAAAATAAAAATTAGGTTGCAACATTTAATATTTATTTTAAACATTTTTTATACTATTTTATACCTTAATAGGCCCAAGCCACTTTGACAGGCTTAACTGGCCTATCTACAGGCATGAGCATGGCCTTTTAAAAAAAACATGCCTATGCCTGCTATTGGGTGTAAACAAGCTAGGCCAGGCCATGCCATAGGCCGCCTGGCCTATTTCCACCCATATTCAATAGTAAAGGTAGTCAATAGTTTGATTATCTAACTGCTCGTATTTTATAATTTTCCTTTAAGCTTAATGTCACTCCTAAATATGCCTCCAACGTCCAATGTCAAACCCTTATTCTATTAGACATTAATCAGAGTAATAGAGCGCAGTTTGAATGGCAAGCATAAATAGTATTAATATGTACTGATATATATATATTTTTATAGTCCTTAGGTCTTTACACTATCCCACAGGATTTCGTAAACTTCAAAAGAAAAAGTCAAACAAAATTGCACTGTTGTAGTTGTCTCACGGTAATGCTAGCGTGCCACGGTCCTTCCGTTGCCTGGGTCTACGTCTTTGCCCTTGTAACTACATCGGCCAGCTGACTGAATTATATTATATTAGAAGGGGTGAGATTCAAAAGAATCTTAGTAGTAACAAAATTCATTCATCTTAAATGCGATAAACATATATGCCATGCACCACATTATCAATAAAACAATCATCACATGTTTCTACTGTAAGAAACAAACTCAGGGCTCGCAACCCTAGCTCCTGCTATGTGATCAACGGAAATGTGTACATGTATTCAGGGTCAACTATCACTGAATCCCTACTTGTCCTGTATCACTGTCGTGGTTTGTTACGCACTGGTGTTGCGGTATGTTCTGTACTACTATCGTGGTATTGTTCAGCACCGCTGTCGTGGTTTGCTTTGTACCACTATTGTGGTATTGTGTCATCAAGACATCATGAATGCAAAGTACCCATAGGCACCATGAATATATGTATTGTATAAAGGGTAAACAAGAGCATATATAATTTCACATAGAGTATGAAAGAAAGTGTTACTACCTAGAGTCCCTTCCAGTCTGCTTGTCCTTACTCTGATTTGTCTTTCAGTCTACCAGGCAAAGATCGAATCCTAATATGCTAAATATATATGGAATAGTTATTACTCATTCAATATTTACTTCTAAACTCATTGCACAATTACAAAATTGCCCTTAGGGGTACCAGTCTCTTTCCTTTTATTCCCGATGTAATTCCACCGTTCTGTAAAATTATGACTCGAGCTACACCTACACAATTTCGCATGCTAAATCCATTTATAGCCTCAAAATTAACAAATTCCAACTCCTTCTCCCTGATCCAGGGTCAAACTGAAATGTTGCTTATTTTGGGCAAAATGTCAATTTCAATTCTAATGCTTCCAAAGTGATTTCCCTACCATATCCCCACAAAATTTTTCATTCCAAACCCATTGGAAGCATCTAAACCACCAAAATAAATCTCTATCATTCCCAAACAAGGTCTGGACGAAATTCTAGAAAATTAGAAAAATGGATTTTCAATGTTTCTTTCGGTAAACACGTTCTTTATACCTTAAATGACTTGTTTATGCCATCTAATCCATTTCTTACATGATGAATTAAAATTTGGGCAGAACCTGCCCTTAGGTTTCATGCCTCCCAAATCATCAAACCAAACAACCACTAGAAACACCAGCAGACATCACATATCAACAAGTATACAAGGTTTCTTAAGCTTACCTACTGTCTTCTTATTTTAAGCTCCAAAACCAACCACCCTTTGCCCTCTTTTCTTTGATTTTCCTATTGCTACATGTAATTCCAAGAAGGCTCAAGAGGTTAGAAGAGGTTGTTCATCAAGAAACTATGGGAAAATGGAAGATTTTTGCCTTGAACTTACCTAGATCCCTTTAGCTTCTCTTCCTCTTCTCTCTTTGGTGCTTGGGACTCTCTCTCTTGGCTGCCTAGATGCTGCACGAAATTTGAAGCCTTGGAAGACTTAAAATGGTCTTCTTGCTATCTCTTAACTCTATTGTATAATTGGGTGAAATCCACCTCCTTTAAGATCAAATTTTAGCCATTCATCTTTACTTTTCAAGATTAAATCCTGGCCCTTTATTCTCATCCAATCATATGAAGCCATCTTCACTTTTCAAGGATGAATCATGACCTTTAGAAGAGTAGAGAAAGCTTTTAAGAAGATCACATGTGGCGTACATGTGGTTTACTTGCTATTGGACCATGTGTTCTCCTCTTGTTCCAATTTTATTGGACCACATAACTCATCCTAGCTACTTCCACTGCCTTCCTTTTGCCTCCTGTAATGAGAATTCTCCAAGAAATTGGGAAAAATAATTTTATGTTTAATTATTTTACAAATTACCATTTTATCCTTACATTTTATCATTTCGGACTTCCTAGATAGATTTTTCAGCTAACTTTGAAAATTGATATCTAATTACACATACCTCTAATTCAAGTGATTCCAAGATCAGGAATTTCCGAAAAATTTCGTTTTTGGACATTGCTCCAGAAACCAGCAAATTTCACTGAGCAAGATTCAAAAATTCATATCTCCTAATATATAAATTCAATAAATTTGGTTAACCAATCAATATAAAGCATATGATGCCTATTTTCATCCTGTAAAATATCATAATTTTTAGACACCATTTGGTTATCCAACATATTACTACAAAGTAGCTGCCTTCATAGCATTCTTTATGGAATTTCCCCAAAATTCAATGTTTATTGAAATAATTGTTTACTATATTTCCATATAGGAATTTTTGGGGTGTTACTAAAACCATATGTTAAGAAATATAAACATATTAAATTCATGACTTTCAACACAAAATATATATATAATATAAAGTAAATATTTGAAAATTAAAATTTAGGGTTCTATTGTCTCTTAGGTTTAATTTCTTCTGTTTTCACTTATTTTTCACTTAAACAATTTCATGAATATGAAATCCACAAGTCTTGCATATTTGTTTTGTCTTCATTAGGAAAAATAATATTTTCTTATCTACCTGATACGTCATTGCATGGCGGCTAAAATTTTGTTGATTTCTTTCTTTCTTTTTTCTTCTACTTTTTTTTTTGCCTTCAAAATTTTGTTGATTTTAAAGGTGATTTTCTAATATTTACCTATATATTCTTTTTTATAAGTCTAATCTATATAATTCTCACATACAAAAATAGTTGACTCATTAAATATGTTATAAATTGATGTATTTTTAAATTTTACTCCCATTTATAAATTCTATTCCTTCTCTCATTTTTCTCTCTTTCCAACATAAATTAATTCATTATTGTTCATTATATAGAGGGACAAAATTGTAAGACCGTCATTAATAACTCATTAGGACTATTTTTTTTTCAAACTGGACTTATAAAAAAGATCAATGGTATAAGTTTATTGGTTACCTCAATCATCAGAAGAGGCTCTATTTAATTTGTGGCTGACCTGAAGACTGTTTTACCCCGATGTGGTTAACATTGGGTTTTTTGGACGTTAATTTGTATAGTGTAAAATATTTTGTTTAAAAAATAAAAAAATATTCATATATGGTAACAAAAACAAAACCTTTGTCGTGTTGATTTTTAGAAAAAAAAAACCATTAGTTTCATAGTTTTGATCACCCTTCCCAACAAAAGGTCAACTGTCATTGGCAAGTGAACTAAGCTAGCTCCAATTTGTTTAACTAGATATTGGATGTCGTTTGTAGGGAAAAAGAAAAAGAAAATAATAAGAAGAATTCATAACAATGTTCAACACAAAACATTTTAATTAATTTCTTCAGCAGTCAACACCAATTATAAATCGTTTGACCCATTATTAGTAAATATTTCAAATCATTTACCTCATGAAGCAATAATTAATCCATTGGTCATAATTATAATCAAATTTTTACCCTTGCAATTGTGATTCTATTTATTTTCTTTGTGGGTGCCATGTCACTATGCCTAAACTTCTAGCTCATTTGTTTCAACTTGTATGAACATGTTTATGATATAAATAGCTCCAAACAGGCACTTATTAGGTTTTAGCTTTTAACTCGATCTGTTTGTTTGATTATTATACAGTTGAACACAACCTGGACATAATTAACTAAAAGAACGTTTCTGCATGAAAAGCCAGAGCTTCATTGTTTTCCACGGTAACCCCCCCGGCGGGGGCGGGTGCGAGGTATCCATTTGGCTTCTATGTATAATAATGATCTTATTTTATCTACTCTTGGCAGGCCAAAAACTCTACACTTACAAACACTCACCCATATTTTTTTATATATAGCTACACACCTTGGTCTTCTTCACCACCTCTCAATCACAGTCATGGCAATCTCCAACTCTATGATCTCTCTCACAGTCCTCATTTCCTTCCTCCTTCTGGTTCACAATGTGAACTCACTTTCCTTCAAATTCCCCACTTTCAACTCTAATTATACAAATTCCATAACCTTCGAAGGCGATGCCTTTGCCTCTCAGGGCTTTCTCCAGCTCACAAAGACCATCAATGGTGGCGTCCCACAACCCTACGGTGCTGGTCGAGCCTCATATTCGAAACCAGTTCGCCTCTGGGACTCCGAAACCGGCAAGCTCGCAGCCTTCACCACCTCCTTCTCCTTCATCGTGTCACCTTCTTCTTTTGGTCTCTTTGGAGATGGAATCTCTTTCTTCATTGCTCCCTTCAACTCTTCTATCCCTTCAAGTTCTAGCGGTGGATACCTCGGACTCTTCAGTGCTCCCACTGCTTTGAATTCCTACGCTAATCAAATTGTTGCTGTCGAATTGGACACTTTTAGTAATCCTTGGGACCCTAACTCTGCTCATATAGGGATTGATATAAACTCTATTGCTTCAGTGAAAACAGCGTCTTGGAATGTTCAGCAATGGTTAACAGGAATTGCCACTATAAGCTATGATCCAGAAGTGAAAATGTTAACTGTTTATGTGAATTACCCTACTGGGACTAGCAGTGCTAGCCTCTCACTTGTGGTTGATCTCAGAACTGTTCTTCCTGAATGGGTTAGGGTTGGCTTCTCCGGCGCCACCGGAGAGGTGGTTGAGCTTCACAAAATTCTTTCTTGGGATTTCGTCAGTTCAAGCTTTTATTAATTTAAATACAGCAATTGGTATAGGAATTTGTGGTACCCGTAAGGTCAACATAAAATGGTTTGTCAAGTGTTTAGTGTGATTGTGTACTCGTATTGATTAGTTTCTGATTTCTTGAATTCAATCTCTAAGTCTTTATATTTGTATTCTTTAATCATATTATAATAAAAGTTTTTGTCGGTCAGTGTGTTTTTTTTTTAATAAAAGCGTTGAAACTTAATCCCTCTACAGTTAGGAGTAATAGATAATACATTTTTTTCCCTATTTCCTCTCAACCTTCGGGTATCACTTTTTGGTTGATAATTATTATTTCGTTTCTTTTACTTAAAAGATGGTAACTTGCGCAAAGTAAAGGGCGTAAACATAATAGAAATTTTTTGAAACTTAACCGTGCATAATGGAAATTAAATCTTCGGAAATTTGGATGGGCTTTAATTCAAAATATACAACTCCTTGATAAACCAAAACTCCAATGGTCAAGAAGAACCAATGATGGTTTATTATTTTACATATTTGTCTTGCTTCCGGTCATCTTTGTGGCTTATTGGTCTGAAAATTAAAGGACCTGAATATTCGAGTACCAATATTTTGTATATATAAAATCATATTAGTTCCTTTTTATAAATAAAATTTTTAATTAGGGACTTTTCATGAAGTTTATCATACAAACAAATTTTAACAACTACGTAAAACCCAAGAAGATCGATATATCGTTGACTAACTTTTAACCTGTACTGAATGTGTTTGACTTTGATTAAAAAGTCTTTGAATTCAACCATATTAATTGAAAGACAATTTTCATTGTCTTAACCATATTGAATCATGCATATTTTATTTTCATGGCTGAAGGAAAACCCTATATATACACAGCTCCTCACGTTTCTATTGTTCCTCACCTAATCATATGGCAGTCCCGAACCCCATCTCTTCTCCGATCACCATCTTCATCGTCTTCCTCCTTCTCCTCTCTCACAATGTAGCCAACTCACTTGTCTTCAGATACCCTAACTTCGACCCTTCAGGTGATGCCTCCGCCATGACTTTCCAAGGTGACGCCTCTTCATTTGAAGGCATCCTCCAGCTCACAAAGACCATCGATGGCGTCCCTCAACCCAACAGTTCCGGCAGAGCCTCCTACCCATACGCCGTTCAGCTCTGGGACTCCAAAACAGGCAAGGTAGCCGCCTTCACCACCACCTTCGCTTTTATTGTCTCCCCTTCTTCTCCTTCTTCTGGTCTCTATGGAGATGGATTCTCCTTCTTCTTTGCCCCCTTCTTCTCGGAGATCCCTTCTGATTCAGGCGGTGGATTCCTCGGGCTCTTCAGCGCTCCCACCGCTCTGAATTCCTCCGCCAACCAAATTTTTGCGGTTGAGTTCGACACTTTCTGGAATGCTTGGGACCCAACAAGCTCTTCTCATATAGGAGTGGACATAAACTCTATTTCTTCTGTTAACACAACGTCTTGGAGTGTTGTGGAGGGGCTGTTAGTGCTGTCTACTATAACCTACGATCCAATCATCGAAGAATTAAGTGTGTACGTGAGGTATCCTGAGAGAAATGTGATTGGTACTAGTAGCAACCTAAGAGTTTCGGTTGATCTGGGTACTATTCTGCCTGAGTGGGTTAGAGTTGGGTTTTCTGGAGCAACTGGACAGTTGGCTGAGACTCACAAAATTCTCTCTTGGAGTTTCATGAGTTCAAACTTTGTGTATGAAAGCAGTGGGTTTAGAACTTGAGATTCACGCACACATCGTAAAATTAGGTTTCATTATATTGTTGGAGTGTTATTTTAGTGTGTTTGTGTTTTCGACTATATTACAACGTCGGCTTTATTATCATTGAGTGCATTGATTATTGAAAATGTACTTACTAAAAAAGTGTATTGAAAGTGTAAAAGTTGTTTGGCTTAATAAAAATTGATAGTTGTAGTTGTAGATGTATTTTCTCAAATGCTTTTAATATGTTGCCAAACTCTAAATAGCATAGCGGATTAATCTGGTGGTGATGATGACTGAAAATTGATTTAAAAATATCCAACTTCTTTCGTGCTTTACACTTAAATAAAACAAGGAAAAGGGCTGGTCAAAAAAATAAGGAAAAAGGAATATTAGACGTGGGACAGATGGATGACTATTGACTAATAATGAGATGTTGGTTGACATGGTCAATGATGTGTCAGATGATGACGAGAACGATGATGCAGATACTGAGTTAACGAGAACGATGACATATCTGATGAACTGGTGCTGAGGTGGCTTCTGATGATTCTGAGGGTGCCATGGCTTCGTGGTGATGAGTCTCAGGCTAATATGACAGATGACTTGGATGGGTCTAGGCAACCATGTTGGATGGGACAGTTAAGTGGCATATGGCCATGTTGTGCCTGCTAAGTTGTCAGTATTATTGTCCAGTCAGCTGATGATGTTGGCGTTTTTCATGCTTTGGCCGATGAATGACACCAGGTTGGCTGCTAAGTTGCTGGATGGTGATGTGGCACATTACGTGTCTCAATGGATAACTACTTTTCGGATGACGACACATTGGATGAGAGTTGTGAAATGGTGTGTGATGTGGCAAGTGACCAGGCCAATAACCTGCCTGCCTGTTGATTAGTTGTTTGTCAAAATTAAATTTTGATTTTAAATTGTTATGTAAGTATTTGCAATTTATTTGTTATATTGTGTGTGTGTGTGTGTAACAGACAGTGCTATCAATTAAACTATATATCAATTTAATCATAAAATTTCTACGGCAATGGCAACTCATTAGTCATTACCACATTTTAAGCATTTAAAATAAGCAAATTTGAAGAGATTTTTTTTTTTTTACAAATTTAAGTACATCAAGACAAAAGAGGGATGTTTTAATTTAAGTAAAATATAAATATATATAAAATTAGTTGAACTATTCATAAGATATGAATCACACAACTTATTTTTTAAAATTTTATAAAATAGAAAAATTTTATCTCGGGGTACCTGGAGTTCATTTATTTTGTGAGTTCGCGTTTTTGTCCAAGTGATCCAGCTGTCAAAGTCAGAGATGATAGAAGAAGCGGTTAATCTATAATTAAATCCTTTTCAAGAGATTTATTTTCTGGCCAAAAAAAAAAAAATCCTTTTCAAGAGATAAGAAGTGAAGTACAGATGGAGTTACTTATTTATATATACCAAGTATCATATCTCTAACGAAATAATTAACTACATCAAATTTAAATGGAATATATTTACAAGTCTAAGACACATTTGTTTGCATTCTGATTGCTTATAGGTTGGAAGTTTTCCTAACATGACATCTTTTTTTTAATTTACAAAATTCAAGCTCAAAGGTATATGTGGATGTAAACCTTATTTCCAAGGATATAGTACTATGATACTATTTAGCTATTGTATATGGGGATGTATACCCATTTCTACTTTCATAAGTCTTAATACACATGTTTACATATAATTAATACTAATATTATACTATTAAAAAACACCTATCTGTTCTATATTGTATGTATTTTTTGCTAATCTTCCCATGATGGGCAGTTTCAAATTAGGCCCTTGCAGAGTTGCTGGTGGTCTTCTATCTTCTATGTATATAACTACTAAAAATGAGAGAAAAAAAATTAATTTTTAACTAATAGATAGGTTTTAGCACTTTTTTTTTCCCGATACATGATAAAAATTAAGAAACAAATAGAAATAAAAATACTATTGCTAATCAGGTTCCACGTGAACCAAGTCAGTGTCAAGCCTATCTACTAAGTAAAATCCAAACTCCATATTGAGTGCTTTTTTCTCAAGGTTATTTGCAATCAAGTTTAAGCTCCTTAGGATGTGACGAATCTTTACCTACCAACTACGCTCCAATAAGCTTCGAATCTCCAATACTAGGCTGCGTGTGTATCTTGGTACATCCTTCTCGACATAGTCTCCAGGCATCAAGACAATATGTAAGTAGAACCACCTTTCTTATACTCATGTCCTAAGCTTGCTTTAAACCAGTTAAGCAGCCCCATAGCTCAACAGTTAAAGATTTCTCTTGCTGAATTCTCATTATGAATCTCTCATTGAAGTTACCTTGTGGGTCCCATATGCCTCCTTCATAAGCTGCCGAGCAAAGAAGTTATGAGAATGCACCATCCACAGAGAATTTATAATAACATGAGGGGATTGTTGCTGAGTGAGCCTCAGGCATTTCACGACTCCCTTGCAAGTTCACATTATGGCACCACTTGTTGTTTCTTTGTATGGAATCAGTTATGGCCGCTACATGGATCTTCAAAGAGCTAAGATCTGCATTAAGCCCTTCAAAAATATTTTCATTTCTAAATTTCCATAACAGCCAACATGACAAGGTTTTAGCACTTTCTTTTGTAGCTTTTTAATATATGCTATGCAAAAATATGATATTTGTTTTTGGTCAAATTGTAATATATTATCTCCGATTCTTTGTATAAAATTCATTTTGTAATTTTAGTTTTTTTTAATTAAAATGAATCTTATATTAAGGACAACATACTATGCTAAACAAGTTAATGTTACATGTCAAACCCCTCCTTTAATCTAACATAACTGTCTCCAAGGTATTAAAAACTGGACGGTTACTAAACCGGTTAAGGTACTGAGTTAAAGGTCAGTGGGTTAGACCGAATAACTAAACCGGTGAGAAAGTTAAGATTTTAGGCTTATTAGTATAAAATTACAAGGGAAATTAATTTTTTTTAAAAAAATGGGGTGAACCGGTTTAGTATGAACCTATCCGATTCACCACCGGGTTGACCGATTCACACCAGGTCAACCGGTCCGATTCACCCTTACAATACACAGCAAACCAGACCGGTTCACCAGTTTCCAATCTTAACCGGTCGGTCCGGTCCGGTTTTCCATACAATGATTCTCCCTCAATTAAGTATCAATGTAAAAATATTAATAATTTGTTTGCGATATAATGGTGCTAAGGTAAAGACCATCATTTTTTGGGTAGTAATATGTCTTGAGAGAATGGCATTTAGACTTTAAAAGAACAATTCAATAATTCTATATTTGAAGATTTTTGTAAGAAAATAAGTTGTAAATTACCTAGTCTATAGGTTAGATCATGGATTTGGTGCCTCTGCTGCCCCAGTCATATTGCCCCCTCTACCGCCCCTTAAATTTGAGGCTCTTCTTCATTTTTTGTGTGCTTCTTTTGATCACTAGATTCTATACAAAGTGAGTAACATTTTGATATAGTATAGGCAAAAAATGTATATGGTTTCAATTTGTTATGATTTTTCAAAGATTTAAGACTTTTAAAAGTGTGTGGTTTTTTTTTAATTTAGAGTTTTAAAAGTCTTAAATATTTTTTAAAAAATATAATAAATTGGAAACATATATGTTTTTTGCTCATAATATATCAAGATGTTACTTATTTTGTGTAAAATCAAGTGATCAAAAGAACTACCAAAAAAAAAAAGTCAGGAAAGGCCCCAAATTTGAGGGGCAACAGAGGGGCCAGTAGGATTGGGGCAGCAGAGTCCCCAAATCTTTCATATGATTATTGAGTGTTGGATGAGAGTGTCATTTGTAGTTTTAACCCCCGACATGTGGGAGTTTTAACCCCCCACATGTGGGAGTTATAGATGTGTGGTTTGTGTCATCCATAGAGACGAATGCAACTACTATTGGATTGGATGCTAAGATTACTAATTTTAGGCATTTTGGTTGTTTTGAGACTTTGGATAGAATATGGCTCTAGCTTACCTCCGTTTTAGGCGATAAAGGTGAAGTCTCTTATTTAATGAAGCTAAGTAATATGGTTGATATACAAACTTGCAAAATCTATTTTGTATGGTTGAATTTGGTTGTGTGATGGGATATTGGATGAGTGTAAATCAAGGTGAACACCAATAATAAAGAACTCCCCAACTAGATGGAGTTACTAGTGATAGGTTGAAAATTAATCTTCCAATTTAGAGTTATTAATTATCACCCAGTCACTGGTATTTCCTACTAGTTGGTTATTATTTCCTTATTATTGGCCTTTAGTTTGGTTTTCTTCCCAAGCAAAACTTCTCCAAGAGATCATATTCACACATAAAATTCAGCTTGAAAACATTACTACAAAAAATGCCGTTTAACGTCTGTTTTAAAACCCTTTCTACGTTTATTTTCAAACAGTCGTTTATGCGGGAGACATAAAAAGTTATCATCTTTTTCAAAAAACATACGCCTATAGAAGCTTCTGGTTTTGAATAAATAAAGGATGCCCAAATGGGCGTACATTATTTATTTGAAATAATGGACGCCTAGGGCGTCCATTATTTCAAATAACCCTATGGGTGTCTGTTTTATATAAATTATCAGGCTTAAGTAGTGTAACACATTACACGAAATTAGCTTTTGAAAAAGAGAGAGATACTTTAAAAAAATGCTTCGTTCCCGTACTGGTTGATAGCAAAGGCTTCACAAATTTGATGTATCTGGACCACGTAGAACACTCTTAGAAAGTATTTCAAAAGAGTCTCACTGATGGCACGCGGGCTTACTTTGATGGCCGTCATAAAGAGTAAGAGTAGGATAGGCGCCAACACAAAGGGGTGAGGGAGGGATGTTGTGAAATATTGAAACAAAGACAAGAGTGTTTAAGAAGGGAGGTCGCCACTATAAAAGAAGAGAAAGAGTGCGGATTTCAGAGTATTGAAGACAAACAATAATTGAGAAGACGGTGAAAATAATTGAAAAAACCAACATTGAGAGGGAAATAATGACGGGAATAAAAAAATTGCGTCCATTATTATTTAAAAACGCGGAGTGTCATACTTTGTGAAGGTGCAAAAGCTATAGGTAGGGGTCATGTTCATCAGGGTCTTTGTGCGTCTGTTTTGTGGGGAAAGAACAGACGTAAACATGCGTCTGTTCCATTATAACAGATGCACGTGGCGTCTGTTATTTAAATAACAGACACCCCAAGTGCCTCTGTTAAAAAAAAAGACGTCAATGATCCACCAATGACCCGTTTTCTCCCACGCCTAACTTTTAACTTCTGTTTTTTTAAAAACGAACGTCTTGTATAGACGTTATACCTCTTTTTTGTAGTAGTGTTATGATGTTTTCCTTAATTATTCTGGCCATTTATATATATATTGGCTATTTCCTTAGTTATTTCCCAAAATTATTATATGAAAATAATCTTTTGACCAAATGAATTACTTTTGAGGCTTTTTTTTAAAAAATAAATGTAATACCTTACTTTAGGGACATATAATGAAGACATTTTATGAATTATGAATCACGAATATCCCCTCCATTAACCTAAGTTTAACTTTTAAAAAATTTCCATTGAAACTTCGTATATCTTTTTTTTTTTTTTACAAAACATGGTTTTTATTCTAAAAACCTTAAATTCTGTAATTTTTATCCCATTATCATGATATACTTTTTAATTATAGAATATTTCCTAATAACCTTATCAGCGTATATTCAAAAGGGCTTAACCATTCGCTAATTTCAACCTTATAATATGTAGATAATTTGCATGTGAATACCTCAGGGCATTTTACATACATTTGCGCTAATTTCTATGTAAAATAATATTTAGCATTTCTATAACAGTACTTACCATAGACTATCACAATCTTATATTTCCTCCTTTGTATTTACACGCCCAAAATATATGTCCACATACATAAGTAAGTTTATAACCAAAATAGAAATATAACTAACTTTCATATATAAACTTAATATGAGTACAAAATATTAGCATCCCAGCTTCCTTCTCTTTTAGCCTCCACCAATCACTACGCCCTTGCCCTTAAAGGTACTTGCCCTTACTGTTTATCATGGAAGAGGGGGGTGAGATTTTGGGAAATCTTAGTAGCAACTACCTTTCCTCATGCTAAGTATACATGATTAATAACTATGCATGTAAATGCAAATCATAGAGAACAAGACCTTGCAAGTAATTGAGCTAAATAGCTAACTAATACACAATCTCTTTGCAGATAGTTGCTACTAAGATTTCCTAAAATAATAATAATTGCAAATTAAGAAATGAAAGAGAGGATGGGAGTGGGGAGGTTTTAGTTGAGAGGTGGTCCTGCAGAGAGGTGGAGATGATTGTGTACAAAGGGAATGGAAAGGATGCCCCATTTCTGTCTGGTTGCAGCAGTGCAAGTCTCCTCTCCGCTCCCCCTCCCCCAGCCTGCTCTGTGGGCCCCACCAACCCCATCCCATCATTTACTCCTGTGGGCCCCCTCCTCTCTCCCCTCCATCTCCTTCATCTCTCTCCCCCCAAAGCACCTGAAATTCCAAGTTACTAATAATATTCTTATTCCATCCATTTCTTAATCATAAGACATATTGTTCTAATTACTCCATCCAAGTTATTAGTTGGGAGAATATAGATAAATTAAAAAAGATTGATAAATATAAAAAATATTTTTTTTATTAAAATCAAGATGAACTTCTTTAATAGGTCTTATGTTAAAGATATAGGGAATAAAATAAGCCTACTAATTAGAGGTGATTAAGAAAGTTAAATAAATTGTTTTAAATTATTTATATTTTTTATTTTTATTTAATCTAATTTTCTTGACTTGTTAAATGGCATATAATATAACTATATACATAAGTATTTTAGAGAGATTATATAACATATGTTATTATATTAATTAATTATTACATATTGTAGTTAATATAAGGGTTAAGTAACTAATTTGCAAATTAAGTTGGTTATTTCTAACCATGTGCGCCGTGACTACTAGTTAGTGAAAACTCTCTTGCTAGGTTCAATCAATAGTGATATTTTGAAGGAAATAATTATATATTTAGAAGATAACGTATATTGAATTTTTATTTTTAAGACCAAATTAAACTTCTTATTCAGTTATTTGGCTTCCATGCACATTTAGAATTGCAGGGAGTATTTCTCTTAAATATAATTGTTAGCTTTTGTGCTGGATATTATTTATAAAAGACATCTATTTGCAATAAACACCAATTACTTTTCTAAAATTTTTAGTCTTTTTTCTATTTTTACCTATATTAATTACTCCCTCTATTAAAAGGAAGATAATTAAGTCAATTGATATTTTGAAATATCATAGTCATATTTTTTAATTCCTTTAATCTCTCTCTTAGGTGATTATTGTTGAGGGATTATTAAAAGGGATAAATTAAAAAAATATTAACAAATATAAAAACTAAACATTATATTTAAGATCAATACAAAACTCTCTAAATATATCTTATATTATTCACAGGAAAGAGTATTAATTAGTATCACTGCATCAATGATTAATTAGTCTATCTTACTCTCTTTTCATAAGCAAGGATAATTTTAAGAAATAGTTAATATTTTAACATCTTTATTATTTTTAACTGATTTTAGCCCCTCCTTAGTTTACATGATTCAATTATTCTGTGTACATTATAAAACGACTGAAAGTACAAAATTGGAGACAATCATGGATTTTAATTTCTAAAACATATGCTTCACATTCATTCTTCATCGTTCATCCATTATTGTAGTGGTTGTACGCAGTCATGGTCAGATGAAAGACCGGCAGTATGGGCCCCACTCTCTCTCTCTCTCTCTAAGATTTCAATGGCCATTTTTTGGGGTAGAACTGGAAAAAAGAGTCAGCCAGTGATAGGCTCGTAGTTAAATGGACTAACCCATTTAGACCCAAGTATAACAAAGAACCAAATACTTAGGTACGGGCTCGCCCGCAGGCTTTAAGCCCGTTTGACTTTTTTTTTAATTTTCATACATTTAAAATCTAAAATACTTAATTTAAAACAAAAATATTATTAAAAGTAAATTAAAACACTAAACAAACATTAATATGAATTATAATCAGTCAAAAACTAATGACTACAATCTAATAACTAACCAAATAAAGTCAAATTATAAACCATAAACTAAATACTAAAATCTAAACAATATGAATAACATTATCATTTTGTTCACAAGATCATAATCACTTTAAACATCATTTCTCTAAGTCCGAACAATGAGTTTATTTTTTAGGCTCGGCCCATCTCATTATGTGTCACGAATTAATTCATTGGCTTCAAATTCATTTGCTATATTTTTGTTTCTTATCTATTTAAGCACTAAAATACCTAATTTTAAAGATAAATACTATCAAAATGAAGTTAAAACATCAAACATTATCTATATTTAACAAAAACACAAATACTAAGTCTAAAAACTAATGTCTACAAACTACAATCAAGTAAATACCTAAATAAAGTCATACACCCTATAAACTAAACACTAAATAAAATGAATAACATTATTATTTTTTTCTCTATGTACGTCTTTAAGAGATAGAGGTTCAACCTTCTTATTTTTTAATTTGTGTTATTATTTTTTTCTTTTTTATTATAGTTTGCATAACATTTTGACCTTCTCAAATACAATTAAAAAATTGTTCCCTTTATTTAACAAAACTAAATTAAAATATTAAACATTGTGTATGTTTACCAAAATAAAAACAACATACATGGAGTCTAAAAACTAATGTCTACAATCAAATAAATAACTAGATAAAGATATAAACTATAAACTAAATACTAAACAATATAAATAATATTATCATTGTCATTCTCTCCATGCCTATTATCATTACTGTCATGTTATGTCAATTTTTTTAAAAAAAATATATATAAACAGGCCAGCTCGCAACCGTGCAGGGCAGGCCCATTTAAGCCCGTGACCTTCTAGGGTTAACCCGTTTAAGCCTGACTCTATTTTTATGCACTAAATTACAAGTCTAAGCCCGTCATAGGCTAGGCCTAAAAGGGTCGTTTTGACAGGCTCGGCCTAAATTCTCAGCTGTATTCGGTTGGAATCCCTGACTTGGTAAGGACCACCTCCATTAGCCACGTGAGGTGCACGTGGTCTGTCTTTTTAGCTGAGGAGGGGCAAGAGTTGGGATAATAAGATAGTATGTATATACACATACCACCAGATACCACATTAATAACAATATTAATTTCACTAAAAAAAATAACAATGTTAATCACACCCAATTTAAGTAAAATAATATTTGAAAAATTCACAAGTTTCATGTATTAATTGGCAACCCACCATTAGTTACTCATAACATAACTTTAAAAAAATATTGCACTTTTTAATAAATGCATATTGTTGCAGGCAAAAAAAAAAGAGCATATTGTTATTTAATTTCAAGACATGCTTATAAGTTAAGAAATTCAGTATAGTGATTCAAAAGTTCCCATTATTTATTTTCAGTATTACTTTAGACTTTAGTAATAAAGCAATTGCCTACACCAATATTGAAGCACTGACCACCAAGATGGTGGCTGATGCCCTTAGAGGTGGCTTTAGGAATAGAAGATGTGGCTTTGGAAAAAAGGGATAGGCAACATGGTCATTTAACAAAATTCTAAAATTTTTAGTTAATCCTCTTTACTTATCATGAATTTATTAAAAATGTAAGCTAGAGTTTGAATTTGGGTATTTCAACTATATTTAATTAATTGGAATTGTCCAATTACAATTCTCTCAATATTATGAGTGTTGCCACCACCTATCTGCCCAATTTATATCTCTCTCTAAGCCAAACGAAGTGTTTGTGTAATAGGCAATTATGAAGCAGTTGTAACCTACTTAGGGGATTATTGAATACTTAAAGGGTGCTAAACTGCCAATAAATCTTAAATTATATATATTTTCACATTTTAAGGAAATCATATTATATGTTGAGTTGATGGTTCCCATTTTATGTTGGGTTTAATGTTAACATGTGATTAAATTGACTTAATTGTAAATATGCAAAGTTTCGTGAAAACCCTCTAATTTTGCGTCTTGTTGATTTTGCTGAGATAATTTAGTTCAAAAATTAAAACCCAACTATCTTTTGTTTTAATGGTGCCCATGGCTGGGCTCTTTGGGGCCCATTGGTTGATTTTGCTCAAATCATATTTAATTTTAGTTTATAATTTTTTTTATTAAACTTTGTTTATTGATTGCCCATATATATTAAAAAGGTTTTCAATAAAAAAAGAGAGTCATAGTTAATGAAAATGATTCAAAGATATAGTTTAGGGAAGCTTATGCACATTTATTATAAATAACTTTTTTTCCGTCAAATTAATTTATTTATATAACTCCTATATTTAGAATGAAATAAAGAAATGATTTAACATAAAATGCATCTATATTTACACAAAGAAAAAGCATCATATGCAAGTCATTTAGCCTTAATAAAGTTTAATTTACTAAGCAATGGTGCTTTAAAAATCAAAAGCATTTTCAGTAGTAATTAGATCAAGTTGAAAGAACTTGATATCTTTTAAGCAATATTAAGAACTGGAATATTAATAAAAAAAAATACCTAATATCATATAAAATAAAATAAATTAATTTTTGTAGTTAAATTCAGGTGTCTTTCTATTACAAGTAAGAGATACTGTTAACACTAATTATAAACACTTTTCTCAATAAAAATTTAACATTAGTTCATCACGATAGGAAGAATTAGCTTTTTTCACTATACCCAAATTGATAAAGTAGTTTTTTTCTATTCCTATTAACCTATGTTACTAGAGCCACCTCGCTATTTTATCTTCATTCATTATATTTTTAAAAAAAAATTGGGGGGGGGGGGGGAATAGAACCCCCCCCCAGAACCACATATACGCATCAAATATCCCTGGGCTTGGCACTGCACAAAAATCATTAGATCTTTCTTTTTTTTTTTTGCCAACACAAAAATCATTAGATCACTTGCCACTAGTGAGCACTTTTTTTTTAATGGAAAGGAATTTCATTCAAAGATGAATAAAATGTACATCAGTATTACAATATCTAAATGTCACGTACTAAAATCAGGGAAAACAGGGGGATTAGGTGTGAGTCTATAAAGCGTTAGAGTTCCATGGCTTTGACTGTATGGGCTACGATTCTATCAACCTCTGTAAAAAGCCTATTAATATAACTATAATTAATGAATATTTTGTTAAATTATTATTAAACTACTATGGTGATTAATAAAATATAATAATTATTTTATATATGTTAACCATGATAGAAAAGTTTAATATTAAATTTTTAAAAAGACTACATGCTTAATAGAACAAAACCCTTGATAGAAAATCAAATATGTAATTAGACTTTGAGCTTCTCTAAACCCTTAATAGACATTCACTCTCAAGTTCAACTCTTTAACTAAACTATTCATCAATACATGTCAAAACCTTGACGGATCCTCACGAAAACTATCACCTGAAAAAAATATTAAATCAACCAACAATCCATCTTATCGAACATGCATGCAAGTATTAGTAAGGTGTCAAGTGGGAACATTTATAAATATAAAACATTATCAGAAATTTCATATGGTTATAGATTTATCAATTTACACTATCATAATCTCATTATCATATTTATCATATGAGTGTATAAATATCAATACACAACAATTTACACTATGACCTCCCCAATTTCCTCTCACCTCATTTCATTTGACTGAACTCATAAACTAGCATTAACCCATGTGACTGGTATTTCAACTTAACAAACTCACCGATCAAGTGGTATGAATCGGCTAAAATCCGTAAAGCACAAAACTGGGTCATGGGTTTCCCCTCTAATACATTAGTGAGGTGTCAAGAACTTACTAAACACAAATAGGCCAAAGGGCAAGGCAATGTATACTTGGAAACTCACTACCTTATTTTCTTTTTTTGTACAAGAATTCTTTCCCTTATTTCCTCTAGAATAACTTCCAATAAAAGTCCATACCCGACATCCCCTCTCATATTAATACTAAAAAAAAATCAGCATAAATTATCACATTCCATTATCAATTCACAAGTTATCAAGAGAATCTTTTCAATCTCATAAATTAACACCAAATTCATGTAATATCACATTAATATCCATTCTTCAATAAAATAAGTCCCACAAGACAGTTCTAATAATAAAATAACTTCATAATCCATATTACAACCAATTGCAAATGTTTAGTTTTATATATCTAAAATCACTTACAAATATGGATAAAGAGAGGAAAGTGGCTACCTCTCACCAAAGCTAATTAATACCACAAAGCTCCTAATCCAACGGTTCAATCGCAAGTCATAATCAATATATAATAATTAATTTAATGCCCATTAATAACTCTTTGAGTTATTAAAACAATCCACTTAATTAACTTAATTCAATAAATTTAGAGTTTGGAATTAATTACCCAAAAATTATAATTTCATAATAAAAACTCTAATTAATCATTTTAACACTCATTCATATATTTTTCTTAACCCATAAAACTCATATGGGACCTTAATTATCATCACTTGAACAAAATGTCTAATTTAAGATTTAGGATTTCAAACTTGAAAATTGTTAAATTACAAATTTTCACTTTATCTAACAATTGAAACCGATTAAAACTTCAATACTACCTCCATCAACCTAAATAAATCATTTTACCAAATTTACTTGATAAAAATATCATATATGGAATTATTTATAGGCTGATTTTATTAAAAAATAATTATAAAATCTCACAAAAATCAAATTACAAAACTAAATCAATTAAAATTGGTTATTAAACTCCCTCTACAATTTTATGGACATCTATTGACAAAACCTTAAACTTGTCCAAAACCCTATCTCCAAAATGTTCTTCAACTAACCTAAAATTAGCACCGTATTAAAGAGAAAATTATTTAGAACATTTTTCACAAAAAGATTTTATGAGTAGTAGTGATTTAAAGCATCAAAATAATCTGCAAAGCTGAACCCTAACCTCAAAAATGCTAGTTGCTACTACTCTTGCTTGCCTCTCATCTCTCATCTCTCATCTCTGTTGCCTCCCATATAATTCACTTCACTGTAGCTTGGGGGTATATATTTCACCCAACCCCACGTGACCAACTAAATGGGCCACGTGACCCTTTAGTTTTGTATATTTTATATATATCTCTCTCCCCCTCCCCTTCCCCCCTTCCTCTCCCCTTCTTTATTTTTTGCTAGGGCTTTTTGTTTCTTTTTTTATAATATTATAATTATATTGTAATAATTTTTATTTCTTACTTTTATATATCACTTTTTATCTAAACTCTTTATTTCCTACTAGCATAACAAATCTTTATATTATGATTAACTTTTTCTTAATTGCACTTATATCCTAATATGAAAATTAGGATGTTACAGCCTCCATGGGTAGGTTCTCAATCTTACAAGACTCTCCTGTAAATAGGTGCTTGTTATAGGTTTGCTAGAATTTCTAGGCCATGATATCATATTTTAGAGTCCAAATAAGGTTGGTCCTAGCTAGGTTGAGGTTATGTGACCACAAGCTATTCACATGCTCAACAAGGAACGATGCTAGTTGAGTTTTTAGGATAATGTGGGCCTAACAGGATCTCGCTAGTAGGTAGCACTGAAGCACATGATTTGTGTCCTCTGTTTCTTCTCTACAAAGTTTGCATGTATCTTCATCCACCATTTTCCTGTGTTTTCTTTAATGATTAGTCAAGAGTTTTCCTTTAAGAACTAACCATAGGAAGGAACTCATGTGTTGGGCACCTGACCACTTCCACTCTAGGGTACAATGTCGCTGGATTGTTTCATGAGTCCTCTTCTTAAAGGGTGTATGCAGAGGAAACTGAGAAGATGGCATTTTTCCTGGAGTACCAATAACATACTTCGTCACCTTCATTGGGGCTAAAGGTTATAGTAGCAATGAGATGGTTAACCGTCATAGGGAGGTTGTGCTTGAAAAGCTGCCAATTCCATTGCCCCTTTCCATCAAGAAACTTACTGATAGGATATGATAGCCATGGCTCTTTAATATAATAGAATGTGAGGTTCTTTAATGGACCCACTTCACCAATCTAGTGTTCTATACAAAACTTAACCTTCATGTCATCCCCAGGTTTCCATTTGAGTCCTAGAATGGTTTGAGGCCAAGATCTAGCAACACTCCTCCATGTGTGGGAGCTTGTCTTTGTGCAGCAGGGTTGATTGCTAAATGGTGAACAATTATACTTGCCATGTAAGGTATTCACCCATAGAACATCTGGTCTAATGAATAATAGAAAGCCTAGCTTTGCTAAGACAGCCTCATTTTGGACTTGCATCTTCTTTAGGCCATATCCCCCATTTCTTAGTGGTTGGCACATCTCATCACAAGGAATAAGGTTAGTGGTTTTACACTGGTTGTCCACCCCTTAAATGAATTTGCAAATCATAATTTCAATTTGGTTGTAGCATGTAGAGGGGAGAAGGGATGTTTACATCATATAGTATGGGATTATGGATTAGACTAATTTGGTCAATGTAATTCTCCCTAATAGTAAGAGTGTCTTTGCTTTCCAATTAGATAGTTTTTGTTGCAGTCTTTCAAATATGTATGGATAAGAGTCTTTTGTCACTCCATATTGCAATAATGGAACTCCCAAATATTTCCCAAGATGATTAGTTTTAGAGTAACCAAGATAGGAGCAAATTGAGTTAGCTTCATGTCTTACCACATTTCTAGAGAAGAAAACGCGAGTTTTGGATTGGCTAATTGAGTGGCTTGAGGAGGAGAAGAATTTTGTCAAGAGTTCCCTTATTAGTCGAATTTGCCTCTTGCTTGTAGAGCTAAAAAGGACTAGGTGCTTGTTTGGATGGTATAAAAAAGCCACTTTTTGAGCTTCACTTATTAAAGTGAAGCCACTTTTGGGGCTTTTTTTATTTTCGGGTGTTTGGATGGGAGAAGTTATTTGAAGCTAAAGTCACCATAAGTAGCTTCAAAGTGGGAAGCCACTTTTTGTAGCTTATTTGTCTTATTCGTGGTTGGCTTATAGAGGGAAGGAGAGAGAAAATGATTTTAAAATGATTATTGGGTTGAATTTTCTACAGAGTCTAT
>JBAGKO010000004.1:11012041-11022519 GCA_037177275.1 Acacia concinna | reverse complement strand
ACGAGTTGGTGTCTTCTTCAGTTCTTCACTTTTTAGTGAGCTTAGGTGAGGCGACAACGATGACACAAAAGCCTCCGATCTTCAAAGCTCTCTGATTATTAATTAGATTTGGATAAAAGGGTAAACTTATGCCTTAAAGCTATACTTTATCCAATGGTTAAAACACACACTTCAAGGCCCATCATTTCAAAGCAGTCAAAGCACTCTCTTGGATTCATGTGATAGCAATTCAAAATTTAAAAAATAGTCATTCCCTTTCATAATATATTTTAAAAGTACTAGGATTAACTTTATGTTTACAAAAAACCAACATTACACTTTTTAAAATTAAATTATATTCCTTCTCATTAAATTATAATATTTTAATATGACCGGTTCAACCCCTGTCCGATCCGGTTCAACCCTTTAAACCCTAAACCTATGTCGTGATTGGTTTATTGTCCGGTCCAATTTTATGTACCTTGTAAAAAAGAGAAGCCAATAACACACGCATAAAACAATGAAAAAGTAGAGTCTCTGCCTTAGGAAGATTTTTTTTCAAAGCAAACAACTACTTATTCTATTTATAAAAAAAATAAAGCAATTAATTCTTTGATAATATTTATGTCATAAATTTAAATTAAATTTTATCATTTTAACTTAATTTGTTTAAAAAATGATTTTTTTTTTGAAAAATGAAAAAAAAAGTTTAATAAAATGAATCTATACCATGAAATGTGTGTATGCACATTAAATAGTCTATATATTTAAACCGATTGATTAAATGTAAGGCTGAGATTTGTTGGATTTAACTAAATGTAAAACACTCAAATACGTTGAATCTATACACATGAATGCATGTATGACCATGTATCGAAAAAAAAAAAAGCATGTATGACCATTAAATAACTACCATATTTAGACTACTACGATCAACCATAGGGTTGATATTATTGGATTCAATGTAAAATGTTCAAATACATTGAATCTATACACATGAAATATGTGTATTCACATTAAATAACCACAATATTTAGACCACTACCTAAGGCTAAGATTCGTTGGACTCAACGAAATGCAAAATGCTCAAATACATTGTATCTTACATTGTTTAGACAATTAGATCTGATGTAGGGCTGAGATTTGTTGGACATTGAATAACACACACAACTTTCAAGCCCTACTCTCCATGTTTTTTATATATATATGAGCTCTCGGCCGTCAAATTTTATTCAGAACGTGTGGTTTTTCTTTTTTTTTACTTTAGTTGTGGTGGCGAGTAGCAATGTTATCCATAAAAGCTTTGTATGATGAAGGAGAAGATGTCGATAAAGCAAAAGAAAAGATCATGATTATTATGACTTCATAAATCAGATCAACGGAATACTAACTTAAGGTATTTAGAATTTTTTATCATATGTCTCTTTCATATAGTATTTTAAATATTGTATGTATGTACGTATGTACTTGCATATGTATGAGTGAGTTTGGCATCAATGAAATTATCAATTGTTGAGTCTCATCATTTACTTTGCTCAGGTTTTCTACAGGTAAGAATTTGGGGTTATATGCAATATGTGCGTGCGTGCGTGCGTGTGTGTTCTCGCACGCGTTTGCTTTTTCAATATCAACTCCTGCAATATCAAATCATAAATGTGCTCCTAATTTTGTTCCAAAAACATACCAAGCGGAAGGCCTAACAAGGAAGTAGAAAAAGTGTTCATCATTATAGTGCTATTAGGGACAAATGTAACTTAATAGCAAATGCTTTATCTTACAAGTTTAAAGAATTAATCTTCTAAATTATTCTTTTCTAAATATTAAACTAGACTCTAGACTCATAATTTATAAAAGGCCGCCTAAGCAGTACTATTTATAATGTCTAAATAGTACTACAACTTTTTTATAAATTCTATATATAGATGTGTTTGTATAGATTTCTTGATTATTGTGTTATTCTCATGATCAAAGTGTGCGCTTATATACATGAAGTTTCTAATGATGCTTTCATCGATAGATATGTGGTTACAGGAATTCTTGATGTGCTTGTAACTGCGTGAAGAACCAACTGAAGTTTGTGTGCATGAGGAGGGGGGGCTTCTCTCCTTAGCGCCTCCATGGCGCCTAATTTTTGGGATCTCTAAAATATTTTTTTGTGTGGTTCTTTTGTGATTGAATTCTACATAAAATGAGTGACATTTTGATATATTATGGGTAAAAAATGGATCTGTTTTCAATTTTTTATGATTTTTTAAAGTTTTGCAGGTAAAAAATTATAGGATTATTTTTTTAATTTAGAGTTTTAACTTTAAAAAATCATAAAAAATTGAAAACAGATCCATTTTTTGCCCATAATATATCAAAATGTCACTCATTTTATGTAGAATCTAGTGATAAAAGAACTACAAAAAAAATATTTAGGGACTACCCCAAATTGGACGCCAAGGAGAGAAGCCCCCTCCGCATGTTATGTGTCTTGAAAGCTAACACAATATATATATGACTTAGCTGTGTCTAGGCAATAATGGCATGTTTGTTAAGCAGTTTGCCAAAATTTTCATTAAAAATTATTATGTATTATTTACTACTTGATTTATTTGTTATATTATATATATATATATATATATATTAGTGTTGTCAATTTAGCACAATAGCTAATATAATAGACCAAATTTACAATAACATACCACTCTTATCATATTTATAAGGTTTATTTTTAGAAAAAATTCTGGTCCTTATTATAAGTCCACTTTTATAGTAATAAATGTGATTTTTAAACTTTTTCCCCTATTAATTGCAATAAACAAAAAAAAAATGTTAACTCGGAAACAGGGAAACATTAAAAATTTTGCTTATAATTAATGAGTTAATGAACTCTCATTAGCACGTGAGAGTAAAATATTTGAGACCAATAAATAAGACGATAGTGGGTATATTAGTTTGTATCCCAACTTTGTTAGAGTTGTAAGTTTTCTTCATATGATATTTTTATCCACAAAATGCAAGCTCAAAGGTGCTTAATTTCATGTCTGGTTTGATTCTGTATTTTGTTTTTATGTTTTTGAAATAATTTTGTTATATGCGAAAGTTGACCTTTTCGAACTTGCTTAAGGAAATGAAAGTAAAACGCCTTCACTATCTATCAAGGCACGCAGTAGAGATCTCTAGAACAATAACCCTAACATTTTTTTTAAAAAAAAATTTGGACTAAAATATATATTTGGTCTCTTTTTTTTTTTTTCCATCAAGTATAATTTAAGTCCTTTAAATTTATAAAGTGTACTTTCAGTTTCAAAATCTTAACACGGTTAATCTCATCAAACAGAAAATGATGACGGATTAGAGTCATGTTATTTTAAACCCAACTGGTCGCCACATCAACTCACAATTTTTAACATATTCATATTTTAAGTGTAGTAATAATATAAAATTTTTTCAATTTTTAATCCGTTTTTTTTCATCTCCTCCTGCTTCTCGGCTTCTCCTGCTGCCAATGATCTCTTTCCTCCTTAAATCTTCAATAACTTCCTTAAATCTTCAATAACTTTCTCTCGATAGTGACATATCACATACCTTATCTCAAATGAAGGAACGTAACTTACAATATTTTGGATTTCATAAAAATAACAAAAAATAAGTTTTTAAAATTTGGGGATTAAAATTATACTTAATGCAAACATAAAGAACCTAGATATAAATTTAACCTTTTTTTTCCTTCCTTAAACGTATTTTTTAAAAAAATATAAAACTATTCTGAAACGATTTTAAAATGTTTGGATGAATGTTTTTAAAACTTACATTTGAATATAACAAATATAAAATTTGTTTAAAATTTATGTTAAAATCAACAAGGAGAAAAGTAAAAGATACGGACTACTGGACTAGGGAGGCAGGGTGTGTGGCCGACCAGCCCTAAATAAAAAGGGAATTATAAAAAATAAAAAAATGATTTTTTTTTTTGAAAAACTAACTATCAAAACATATTTCCAATTTTATTGCCAAATACTCAATTAAAAATTACCTATCAAACAACTTTTTTAAGCAATTTTTTTTTTTTCAAATCAAAAAAATCAAACAATAGATCTCCTGTCGCATAACTCAACCGCTCTTATGAGCCATTTCAATTTAGTCTCGATACTTTTTTTTTTTTTTGCATACTCACCACATTTGGGATCTGGATCCTCTCAGGTTTCCCTCATGATCTCATCTCCAACATCATATTTTTTTTTTAAAAATAGATGGTTGAGATTTCATATTTTATAAAACTGTTATTTTACACATAAATAAATAAAATTTAAAGTGTTAAAATCTTATCTACAACATTTATAATTGAAATATAAACAATTTTTTTTTAAAAAATTAAATTATAAAATACTATAATGAGAGTTTTATAAAATATGAAATATAAACAATTGATTTTTTTTTTTAATTTAAGAGTGGAGATAGGATTCTAAGAGATTTTGAGACAAATTGCTTCTGAGTGTATCCGCTTCCCCACATTTGTCTCTATTTAATTATCCATTAATTGTTACATTGAATTAAATACATTAATAATTTATTTACTACTACTATAAAGAAGTAGTATTATGATCTTTTTTTCAAAAGCATTTAAGTGATCTTCGACAAAAAAAAAGTGATGATAATAAATATATCGATGTCAAAAAAAAGGGAGAATTACATTGAGGTCCTAAATAAAAAAATTTATATTTTGACAAGTCCCAGCTAGCTCTTCAGATTGTCAATATAACTCTTCAGCTTGTCAATAATAGCTCCTTAGTTTGTCATATGGAACTTTATGATATTAATTGCCTTATTTGCAACCTCAATGTAATTCTCCAAAAAAAAAAAATCGTATATAAGTATTTA
Source organism: Acacia concinna (assembly GCA_037177275.1). NCBI lineage: Eukaryota > Viridiplantae > Streptophyta > Magnoliopsida > Fabales > Fabaceae > Acacia > Acacia concinna. The sequence goes on along the minus strand of JBAGKO010000004.1, from coordinate 11,017,674 downwards.
TTACTTATATATATATATATATATATATATAGTCCTTAAATCAAATTAATAATTAAATGGACAGATGAAAAAATACATACCTATTCCACAAACGCTACGTCATTTGAACTCTATTCAATTTACAACAACAATTCAACACTTTACAATTCTAACATGCCAATGACTCATTTTAAGTACTTCATATTTTATTTTGGTTTTTTTTAAAGAAAAGTAAACATCTTAATTGGCTCAGATGAGTTTTTGTTTTTCCGAAATAAGATATTTATTTTACTTAAAAACAAAATAAAATAGAAATGTTATCATATGAGTCATCAACCAGCAATAAAATATGTTGAGTTGTATTATTTTGATTGAATAGAGGTTAGATGATGTAGCGCTACTGACGTTTATAATTATTTCTCTTATTGATAAATCCTTAGTGTGGAGGGGAATATTCAAACTATAGAGATTAATTATGTTTCGAAAGGTATAGTACTATGACACTCCCTCCATTCTTATATATAAAATCTTTTTTTTTTTAAAAAAAAAGGGTTTGTATCTTTTTATAAGGTTTAGTTTGACTTTGACTTAATAATTAATATACTTTTATCTTTTTTTTTATACATTATACTTTTATCTATTTCATCTTTGTTCTCTCACATAATTTATTCATCATACATTATTTTTCTTCCTTTTCTTATGATACTCTTTCTCTCTTGCTCATTAAGAAATAATAATATCTTTAAAAGAAGTTATATTTTTTATATATTTATTACTTTAAACTGCTTTTTAAAATCTCATGATTATAGGCTGAAACCACCTTTTATAGAGACTGAGGAAGTACTATCTGTTGGATATGTGCATGTATACATATTTCTACTCTCATCCTTTGCACACGACAATAAATTCTTCATATATCCCTAAATATAAATTTTAATACCAATTTTTAGATATAACTAATACTAAGGTTGCCAAAAAATATATAATTAATAGGTAAAATCCCCAAAAAAATACTATTGAAATAGGGAAAGGACAAATAGGTTATGCGAATTTGAGAAATCTCATGTTAGAACTGTTGTAGGAGTCTGATATTTTCAAATTAAACCAAAAGACTAAAATACCACAAGTTAGGTGAGGGCACAAGTTCTATGAGTTAATAACAACATCTATATGATAATTTAGATAAATGGCATTAGTAACATGTTTTCACAACTCTCGTATCTTAAAAACCAACATTTATGTCAAATTTAATTTTGAGGGTACAAATTTCAATGGTCAATAACAATATCTGTATGTCAAAACAACATGAGCATTTAGATTAAACTACTTTAGTAGTATGTTTCACAATTTCATATCTAAAAAACCAACACTTATACCCAAATTTAATTTTGTGGGCACAAGTTTCATGGATCAATAATAAAATTTATACCTTGATTAGCAACTTCAAAAGTATGTTTCACACTACATGAGAGAGGATGAGAAAGAGGGCGCAAGGGCAAAGGCAAGGGCATTTAAGTAATTTTAAATTCCTAACTTCTAACAAGAGATCTAATATGGGATTTTAGAAATTCACACAACCTATTTATCTTTTTCCCTATATCAATAGTTTTTTTTTTTTGGATTTTCCCTAATTAATGCTAAGATTAAAAAATGCCTCCTCTATAAATGACTCTTAATACAAACAATTGCAACTTTTTACTTGTGACTCAAAATTCAAACTTCTTTTTTCCCTTTTCGCCCGGACTATATATATATATATATATATCTTAATTTTAATTATCCCCACTCACTACTAGTTTTATTTTATATAATCATCTATTACTGATTTTCTCTCATATTTTATACTCGTTCTCTCTTATATATTCTTTTCATAAATAGAGGTATAGTTGATAGAAACATGATATTTTTAACTAATCTCAATCACCCGTTAATTTTGGACAATAGTAACATATATATATATATATATATATTTGATGGAACGTAAAAGAAGCGCTAGACCTTCCCGAGGAAGCACATATAACTAATCCTTGTTTCTAGGCCGGCAATCTGGCAAAAAAAAAAAAATCTAGGCAATTGATGATATCTAAAATAGTTCTACATATTCGATAACAATGAAAGGGCCCCGCCTCCATTTTTTTAAACAACAATTAGTCCAATTGATTGGGTAAAACGCGCTGATTGTTAAAATTAATTAAAAACAATAGATGTGAAGAAAAAAGTGATATTTTTTTAAAATAAACCCTTCTTTTTTTTTGGATAAAATGATCAACTTTCATTATGTCAAAAGGTTAGCACATCACAAAAGGAAGATATAGTGCTCCCATTTATATATGATGGGAAGAACTATCAGGAAAAGAGCAGCACGTACAGAAGGAAGCAGGAGGAAAAGGGAAACCAAAAAACAAACATGCGAAAAGAGAAACTCCTTAACTGAAAAACCTGCCGTAGCAGGTTTTGAGGTAGAAAAGGAGACAAAAGCCCACTTCAGAGACACAGTTGGCACAGCATGGAGAAGGACAAAAATCAAACTGACTATGAAGCGCACGTCGTAAGGGAACATGGAGGATGTAAGTAACCACTCCAGCCGCAAGATGTCTACACCTAAATAAAAGGTGTTTGAGAAGGTAAGCATCCACAATGCATGGGAACGCCAAAGAGAAGCCCATAGTGTGGAGCAATGAAGCTGTGCATACTGTGAGGGTACGTGCGGAAAAGTCCAGAAAAGAAACAAAGATAAAAAAACAGCAAGATAGACACAAAAATAAACCCATATTTATGAAAGGAGTATAGTAGAGATAATGCTTAAAAAAGCATGAGAGAATGAGTAGGAAACATGGGAGAAGATGATTAATAAATGATTAATGAAAGAGAAATAGTGTTAAGGGTGAGATAATTAATAGAACGATATGTATTTAATAGGAGTATAAAAGAAAAAATAGTTTAAATTTTAATGTAAAAAAACCAAGCTGCTCATATTTAGAGTTAGCCTTTAGAGAGAGAATATTGCTTATAAAAATGACGGAAGGGAGTAAATATTAGACTTGCAAAACGTATTATGCTTTATTTTTTTGGTCATATATTGCAGTATACTCCGATTCTTTTTTTTTTCTTTGGCCTAGCTTCAATATTCCAATTCTTAATATAATAGTAGTGTTCATTTTACAATGTGGCGCTTAGTATAATATTTGCTGCAGGCTGAACAAATAGGTTGCGTACAAGAAGTTTAGTGTTTATTAGGAAGATCAAAACGAGGCAGTGATGATTACTTCCTCCGTTTCTAATCATAAGAGTCAATTGACTTTTTTTTGGAGAATCTTAAAAAGATCATAAAAAAACTCATTACATTACTTTAAGATATTAAAATTTATTCTTTTTTTTTCAAGTTACATTATTTGACTGATGAATTAATATATAATGTAATAAAACATAATATATGATATAATTAAGTAATGTAATTAACTTTTTAAAGATTTTTCTAAAATTCTTTAAAAAAAGTTAATAGACCTTTTATAATTAGGGTCAGAGGGAGTAATAATTTCCCTTTTCTGTCACCCTTGTTTTAATCCAACGCCAGCTGGCACAACTCCTTTCTGACGTCTGACCATTACATTCTATCTTAATAGTATTATAATATTCTTATAAAGCAGGCCAGAGACTATTTATATATATGTATAAATATAGCAGCATTAAGCTCCATAGAATCAAATCACACAGATAGATCATAATCAAACATGGCTGTGTGCAACCCAAGGCCTTCCCTTATTACTACTATCTTCCTCTTCTCCCTCTCGCTAATCCATAAAACCAACTCAGAATCGTTTTCATTCAACTTCGACATTTTCGAGCCAGGCGCATTACCTATATCTTTAGTCGGCGATGCAATCTCATACGGCGGGGTTCTCCTCTTGACAAGAAGAGATCAAGTCGGGGAGGAAGTCGTCATGCGCAAAAACAGTGTTGGCCGGGCGGTGTACTTCACACCAATCCACCTTTGGGATAGATACACCGGAAAGGTTGCAGACTTCACCACCGAATTCACTTTCGTGGTGGATTCAGGTGGGCCAAGCCTTCACGGCGACGGCTTGGCCTTTTTCATAGCCCCGTTTGAAACCGCCCTTAACATCCCTCTAAATTCTTCCGGTGGCTATCTCGGATTGTTCAGTCCTGAAAATGCCTTCAGCCGTGGCCAGAACCGAGTGGTGGCCGTTGAACTCGATAGCTTCGGGAACGAGTGGGATCCTATTCCAGAATCTCTAGCAGCTCACGTAGGAATCGACATAAACTCTCTTAGGTCTGTGAATACAACATACTGGCCAATCAATGACGTACCACGAGGATCTGTTGGAAAGGCACGTATTATATATGATTCTGAGACCAAAGAGCTTAGTGTGACCATAAGCTACGATGGTACTCAGGGTGGTAAGACAGTTTCAGTGTCGCAAATTATTGACTTGAAGAGTGTTCTGCCAGAATGGGTTAGAATTGGATTCTCAGCAGCCACTGGTGATTTGGTTGAATCCCATGATATTGTTTCTTGGTCTTTCTCTTCATTTCTTCCCCAGCCAGAAAGCAACTGAAGAAGAAGATGATGATGAGGACCAGGATGTGGTTTTTAATTTTCTGTGAAATCTGAATTTCGTATTTATGTGTTTCCTGTTTAACAGCATCGCACTAAGGTGTTTTGCTTGAATAACATTTAGTTATCTTTCTTATTAAAGCTTGAATAAAATCTACAAAATTCCCCTTAATTTTGGATAAGTTACATGTAACCTCAGTGAGTGTTTCAAATATATTCAATTGTTTCCTGTTTGACATCATGGCAATGGGATGAGATCGATTGTTTTTTTTAAGAATTAAAAATTGTGTTAGACAGTCGCATGTAGGCGAGCGCAAAGTTTTGAGGGTTTTCTTCTTTTCATGATAAATGACTTTTTATCCCATACTTAAAACTATATAATTACTTGAGAATAATTAATATATACGGGTATCACGTAGGATGTCATTTATGATGATGACTCTTGTACTCATTGACCTGACATTGCATGTTTCGTCAGACTAACTTAACGGCAAAATTAACTGCATGGATCTTAAACTCTATTGCTTCTGTTAAAACAACGTCTCATAATCCAAGCAGCAGCCTCGTAGGTTCAATCTCACTTCTCTAATTATTTAAAATCTAAGTTATAAAATTTTTCTCTCCCTTCCCTTCCTCTCTCCTTTAAATTCCTCACCCCAAACAACCCCGGTAGAATTTCATTTGTTCAAACTTTGCATATGAAAACAGTGTGTGAACTTGACATTCACACATCGTAAAATTAGGTTTCGTTATATATGACCGTTATTTTATGTAATATGTGTTTGTGTTTTCGACTTGCAACGTCGGCTTTGTTTTTTTATGATAAGAAAGTCGGTTTTGTTATTAATATATGTATATATTCCTTCCAATCTTAATTAAAAGGACCCGTTAACTTTTTAAGAAAATCTTAAGAAAATTAATTACATTATTTAATCATGTTATATATGGGAAAAAGACAAATAAATACCCTGAAAATATTTAAAACCCTGAAAGATGACTCTAATTTGATAAAGGACAAATGAGGGGTGGGGGATTTATTTGGAATATTGATATTGTTGCCAAATGACCAAATTGACCC
>JBAGKO010000004.1:10990067-11000746 GCA_037177275.1 Acacia concinna | reverse complement strand
GAAGCTTCGAGGTGAGGCTACGTACGTTTGCTATTCTATCCTAGTTAGATCGTTGTGTCATCACGCGTCTGTTTTTTTTTTTTTTTAAATTACTTTATCCTAAACTGTTTGATGAAGAAATGAAAATGATGGGGGTAATAATTAATAATGTTTAATTTCTTCATCATTGCGTGTGGTTCTGGACAGACAGAACAATAAATAAATTTGATATGAGGGCTGTTCTAAAGTTTTTTATTATTATTATTATTATTATTATTATTATTATTATTATTATTATTATTATGCTTCAGTGGATAACAATATTATCATCACACTAATCCATTCTCGGTTGTTTCTTTTTCTTTCTTTCTTTTTTTTTTTGTAGGGGTTTGGAGGGAAAAGGAGGGAAGAAAATTTTTTTATGACCTACATTTAAAACAATCGAATTGGGATTGATAGTTTTTAATCATTTTTTTTACTCTTTTGTCTTACATTTTGCCTTTATTAAAATTTTTTTAACTACACCTCTTGAATTTTTCAAAATTTCATAAAAAAGTTTCCTTTCCCTCTTCCCCTCCATTTTCCTCTTGTCAAACAGACTCTTACCTCATATTTGGATTGAGAGAAAATTATGGGGAAGAAAAATTAGGAAAGAAAATTTTTAAAAAAAAGTAAATTTTTTTTACTATTTATAAAAATTTTTAAACTTAATATTCATTTTCTTCTATTTTCTCCTCATTTTTCTCCCCATCAGAGCATACCATTAATCTTTCTTTAAAATGGTATCATCTCATCATCTGAATTTCATGTTCCGTGTGGTTATTTGTCTTTTCTTATGGTTAATATTTTTAATCTAAATCACATACTTTTAATATCCTCTTGATCGATGAGTTTTCCCCCCTGCTGGTTGGATTGTTGAGATGCAATGCTATCTTTAAAGTATTTTATCATTACTTTATTGAATGATGATACGAAACATTAATAAAGATGTATGTAAAAATAGCATACCTGTTGGAAGGGAATATTCCACGACATCGACAAAAGGTTCCATTGTCTCCTTCTTTTATCTTCCTGTTTTGGCTTTTCCTTTAAACTACTCAGTTTTAAAATCGGGAAAAGAATATCTCCAAATGAAACCGAAGCCTTCATTAATAAAGCACAAATTGCCTCTCTCTCTCTCTCTCTCTCTCTCTCTCTATATATATATATATATATATATAAGGTTTTGTTTAGCTGTTAAAAACTGCATGTTAGTCATTTTGTTTTTTGGGTTCTTGGTTAATTGGTTGATTTTGTATTCCATCTTGGGAGTATAATATAATTGCATTATCTCAACACTATTTCTTCCTTCATGGCTATTTGCTTAGTGCTTACCCAAATAAACCCTTAGTTTTTGCCTCTTGATATGTATATGTATTAAATTGCATGTTTGCATGCAGATTTTGAAAGATGAAGAGAAATGATTCCTTCATGGGATGGTTTGGAATGAGTGTGCTGCTTTGCTTCTTGCTTTTCACTGATTTCTCTGAGGGTTCTATCTCTATTAGGTATGGTAATTTCATATATTAAACTTCTGAGACACACCCTATAATGCACCCTAACTAGCTACTTCATTTTGATGAGATCTTCAATGTGCTATAGACATTTTTTTCCTGACGTTTGGTAATAACGTCATTTAATTATTTTGTGGTGATTCTGAGACCCTCCATAACTAAAAAAAAAAAAAAAAACACACACACACACACACGGAGTTGTCACCTTGGAATGTGAATTTAATTTGAAGAAGAGTTATATTAACATAATGAGTTTGATTATATTTGTCATAGTTTAATTATCAGATTGTGTTTGAACAACATAATTTTATTTTTCATAAGTAATGGCAGGTCAAATTTACAAAACCATTGGTAATACCATAATAAGCAGTAACGTAAGTAATACTTTCTCATATCCTAATGTAGGAGTTAGACAATGTGTTCATTTTGGTCTTAAACATAGGCCCCAATGTTTATCAAAAAAAAAAAAAAAACATAGGCCTCAATTTGCTTTCCCTTTCAAATTCCTAATTTTTTTTTTTTCTTAAAGTATCCGTATCAATTATATATTATAATGGGCTTTCCATCTAGAGGTAGCTAAAATATACAAAATTTAAAAGAATATCTTTGAAACACCAATACACATTTATTATGAATAACTAATTAAACTATTTTTTTTTCTATATCTACAAATTAGTTTTTTAATTTTTATATTAAGGACTGAATATAATGGAGTAATTAGTATTATTGACTTATTAATTATATACCACTATGATTAAGAAACGATTTCAATTTCAAATGTTAGAAAATTCACAAGCTAATTTGTTGGATTATATTTTTATGATTATTTTTTTTCACACCTTCGTGATACTGTTTCATTAGCATACTATTAACTATCAAATAGTTCATCTTCTTCATCTTTAAAGAAAAGTGGATTTTTTCCAAGTTAACCGATAATATTTGTTGCCACAAGATTGGAAAATTTGGCCGCCTTGTACCCCTCATCATATTCTTAATCTAAAAGTTGGATAACTGATTTGTAGAAATTAAGAAAATTAGATTAGTTAATTTTTTTGTTACAAAAAATGCTGGTTTTCCTAAATTAAAATACCCTCTTTAATTATTTGTATTTTACATATTCTTAATCTTAATGAAAATCCCCTTAATATCTATGAACAATGATAAATAGGAATACTTTGAGAAAAATTATAAATTTAAGAGACATAATGAGTTTGATATATTACATTTTAAATCAAAGTAAATCCCTTAACTTGCTTATACATTTAAGATTGACGATTGGATGAAGTACAATATGGAGATAAGTGTTATAGAAAATGAAAATGCAACTATCTCAAATTCGATCACCTTTTTTGTCAAATCTATCTATATCTTTTCTTCTTGATAGGGGTTGGGGAAAAATATATCTCTCCGTTCATATCCAATAAGTCACCAAAGACGGCTTTTCTAGATAGGAGGAGTAAGAAACTTAATCACTTGTTCCAACACGACAAAGAAACAATCATGACCCTTTTTACTAGGAAGAGAGAACATTAATTTATTCCTGTCTTTTACTAAATTTTGTTCCTTAAGAACGAACACGAATTTTGACAATTTCATCTTTGACATGATGATGACCTAATAAATATATATACATATACTCCAATATAATGGCAGAAGAGCTTTACTGAAGAATAACCTCACACAAGCGTCATCTTCTCCTGCCATCAAGCTGGATCAAAATGATAACCAGGTTTGAAAATATTATTACTTTGGGTTCAAAGTGTGAAAACAAATATTTGGTTTTTGACCAAAATGGTTTTAATCGATTTTCAGGTTTTGATAGATAATGGAATCGTCAAAGTCACGTTTTCCAAACCAGAAGGCTACGTCCTTGCAATATCTTATAATGGAATTGACAATGTCCTCGAAGCTCAAAACAAAAATAATAATAGAGGGTATGTACCTATTTTCCTTTTCTAATTTTCCCATTAAATTAAAAAGTCAAGTCAAGTCAAGTCGTGATTTAACTAATTTCAATGGATTAGCCAACCAATAACGTTAACCTTTTCATGTTTTTTTTGCAGGTATCTTGACGTTGTTTGGGGTAAAGATTATTTTCAGAAGTAAGATGATTCCTGGAATTAAGATTACTTGTCAAATCCTTTTTCTGTTTCCTAATTAAACTGAAGTAATTAATAATCTGAGGACTGCTTTGTATGTATCTTATAACAGAATCGAGGGGACGAAGTTCTCAGTCATAGAAGAGACCGAAGATCAAGTGGAAGTTTCATTTTTAAGAGAATGGACACATTCCATGAACGGATCTGTCCCTATAAAAATAGACATGAGGTGAGAACCAACTTTCCTGACATATATTTTTTAATTTGTTTCACCATTAATTGAAACTGAGAAAAACAAGGTACGATGATGAATTTAAGTACGGTCGTTATTATAGGTATATAATGCGAAGAGGGAACTCGGGATATTACTCGTACGCCATATTTGAGAGGCCAAAAGGATTTCCGGCAGTGCAGGTTTTTCAGATCAGGCTCGTTTACAAGCTCCGAGAAGACAAGTAATTAATTATATGATTAGAGTATTCGGTAGTTAATTAAGAGAATTTATATGGTGATTGGTGAGGTTGATTGAGAGAATAAAGCTGCATGTGAACAGGTTCCACTATATGGCTATATCAAACAAGAGGCAAAGATTAATGCCAACAGCTGAGGATAGAAGCAATGGACAGAAACTGGCTTATCCTGAAGCTGTTCTCTTGACCAATGCCAAGAACCCAAGAATTAGAGGAGAGGTAGTACCACTTTTAATTTCTCTTCTGATTCTGACTCACTGTGTGTTTTACAAGACGACAACATCGTACTTAGTGAAAAATTTTCTTAAACTTCTGTAAATAAATAATGGGTTTAGGTGGATGATAAGTATCAGTATTCAGTGGAGAACAAAGACAATTGTGTTCATGGATGGATTGGCCTTGATACAGACCCACGCATTGGTTTCTGGGTTATAGCGCCAAGTAATGAGTTTCGTCATGCTGGGCCCCACAAGCAGGATCTCACTTCTCATGTTGGCCCCACCTCTCTTGCTGTGAGTTTATATCTCTTCCACAGCTCCCCTAAAATATTATTCCAATGGCTCTTTATTTTTCCTCTAAATAACATTAGGTCATTCTTGATTGAGTATATAACCTATGCAAATCATTAAAAAAATTATAGTAGTAGTATTTTATATTTAAAATATATTTCAAGCTTAATTCTTAAATTTTTATTATATTTCAATAAATAAGAATTATATAGCATGATATCAGTGATGAATCATGTAATAACTGATAATGCCAATTATACATATCATTCCCTCTCTCTAATGATCAGATGTTTGTGAGCACTCACTACGCTGGGACAAGTGTGTCGATTAATTTTGAAGAAGGGGAAACTTACAAGAAGGTGTTTGGCCCTATTTTTGTCTATCTCAACTCTCCTCCTAACAACGCTAAGTCTTATTTAGACTCACTCTGGTCAGATGCTGTTCGACAGGTATATTATATATACTACTATAACATATATATAACAGTAAGATTACACGCTATTACTCTTTAGACAATTTATATATCACTAAACTTGTTTTTTTTCTTGTTTCTTCAAACTTCATTGATTAATAGTTCAATGATGAAGTTAGAAGCTGGCCCTATGCTTTCCCTCGTTCTCCGGATTTCGTTCTAACCGAAAAACGAGGAACAGTAAATGGACAATTACGAGTCCGAGATTGGTATATATATGTTCATTCTTACATATTTCAATATTTGCATTTGTTCTGTAACAAAGCCATTAATATATGAAGACGAACTCAAGTTAATTGCTTGCTTAAATTACCAGGTTCAAGGAGGGATGGGGAATCACGGATGCTAAGTTTGCTTATGTTGGTTTAGCTCTTCCTGGAGAAAATGGATCATGGCAGAGAGAGAGCAAGGTATATCATTTGTGTTGCCACTTGAAGTTAATTAAATTTCATAAACTGGGAAGCAAGAAATAATTGATTTTTTTTTTGTTGGCCTCGTGTGTGTGTGTGTCTCTCTCTCTCTGTAGGGCTATCAATTCTGGACTCAAACTGATGAGCATGGCCACTTTGAAATCAAATATATTATACCAGGAGACTATAATTTCTACGCCTGGGTTCCAGGCTTTATTGGTGATTACAGATATAATGCTACAATCACCATCCAACCAGGTACAAGAATACAAACCAAATGTTTCTTAGCTTAGATTGTTTGGCATTGTTACAATTTCATCATGAAAAGTGATTTTTGAAATCAAAACGATATTTTAGGCTCGAAAATAATATGTTTGATATTGCGTATAAGCAACTAACTTTATTGCCAAAAGTCATTTCAAGGTTAAAGCAATTTTTTTCATGTCTTCAACTTTTTGTTTTTTGACAAATTTGAACATACATTTTGAAATTCACTTTTTAATTTATATATCAAAACAAGATTATACCAAACAAAATTTTTTTTATAAAATTTTATCCAAACATAAATCACATACACTAATTGATAAACTTTTACTCCAAACTCAATTTACAAAGTTAATTAGGATGAAAGTCGCTTTTACAATCCTTAATTCAAACAACCCTGGACCTAAAATATGAATACTACTTATCAATTGAGTTTTTGGTTATTGTAGGCGGTGTCATTAAGTTGGGTTCACTTATATATAGTCCTCCAAGGAATGGTCCTACTATATGGGAAATTGGTTACCCAGATCGCTCAGCAGCAGAGTTATACATACCAGACGCTGACCCTAAGCTCGTCAACAGATTGTACCAGAATGACACAACAAACAAGTTCGAACAAAAAGCCTCTTATACAACAATATAACTGCATCTATATATATATTGCTCTCATTTTACTCCTCCTTTATTAATTTCAATTTTAACTTTTGACAGGTTTAGACAATATGGGTTGTGGGAACGTTACACCGACTTATATCCTGGTGAAGATCTAGTTTATAATGTTGGCGTGGATAAGCATGACAAGAATTGGTTTTTTGCTCATGTTGTCAGGTTATTTTCCTCTAGTCTTCTACGTAGTCCAATGTTGCTGTCCATTATTGTTCATAATTACATAAGTACTGTCCTCTGGTTCTAACCATAAATTTGCTTTGCGAGCAGAAGAGCAGGAAATCAGACACACCAACCAACAACAAGGCAGATTAAATTTGAACTTGACCATGACGCATCATCAGGAAACTACATGCTTCAAGTGGCCTTAGCATCAGCAAATGACGCAAAGTTGCAGGTATATTACTCCTCTAGTCCTTAAATGTAAGATTTAATTAACTAATTGTAGTAGATTAATGATATTAGTTAAGTTAGGTTATACCATATATTTTTTAATTTTCTAAAACACCCTAAACAACTTCTTTAATTCTCTCTCCTTCTCCTTTTTAATTATTGTTGAGGGAATATCAATGTATATGATTCATATGGAAAAAATTGCTCACTATGTGAAAGAAGTTTTACATTTAATGCTAAAATCAACTGCCTAATTAGGTCTTATAGGGAATCAATCTTAGTGCTCATCTCATCACAATGATAAGCACCAATGACTCATTGCTAATGCAAACTGTTCAAATCTAATTTGAATGGTTTATATTGAATTTTTTTACTTTTACTTTTTTCAAAAAAAAATTATTGTGTAAGGATTCTAAATGAAAGATAATCGGTTAACTATCAATCTTTAGAATAATTTTTATTTAAAAATCATTAGTTGAAAAATATTAAATCTGGATTGTTGAAATTCTATTTAAACTATACATATCCAATGAACTCTTAGTTCTCATCATTGTGTTGAGCATTGAAACTGATTCCTACATTAAGGATAGGAGGAATATGTCATTATGCCTGTGCTTCAGTTCAGAACCAAGACGCAAGTGAAAATATTAACATATATACTTAACGAGATGGGTGATTATATATTATAGGTTTGGTTCAATGATGCGAGAGACGTTAAACCTCACTATGAAACAGCGAGGATGGGAAAAGACAATGCAATAGCGAGGCATGGCATTCATGGATTGTATAGTTTGACAAGTATTGAGGTACCAAGTGGTCGATTTAAAAAGGGAAGCAATATTATATATCTGAAGCAGTCAGAAGCCTCAGGCTTATTTCAAGGTGTTTTGTATGATTATATCCGTTTAGAGAGACCTCCAATTAGTGGAAGGATGTGAATGATCATATATTCTCTCTTTTTGAGATTAATTTGATATAAAATGATTATTTTCGGCTAGAAACTAAAGCATAAATTATTTATCTGTCTATTGTTGTTAGCTAGGGTGAAACTAAAGAAAAAGTTAATTTAAAGATCTTTTGCACTCAAAAGGTACTAGGTTGAAATCATTTGAATGATTTACTAGTCATTCAATTAACACATTTTAAGATGGAAGACTGTTTTGTAAACTAAATGCATGTTTAATTTCTTACTACTGGACCATCATATTGTTTCCCATTCTCAAACCAATGCTCTAGCGAAATGGAAATTACAACTATGCCATCTTTTAATTTTCAATATATTTTAAATTTTTTGATCATTCACTTGGGGGAAGCTAAAAAATCGTCCTAATAGTTGAAAGGTAATAATTTTTTTTTTTTGGATAGAAAATAGTTTATGTAGGGGTAGACGCCAATATTATACTAGGGCCAAGGCAGACTCCTCAACCTCTTTGAGGATTTATGGGATGAAATTACTGATCGCTTCACCAATAAGGTCTCCCCGTTGGTCAAAGGGTTTGAACACACTCTTTTTTTATCGAAGTGGCAAGACCTTAACTAACTGCATCAAACTTCATTATCAGTGAAAGGTAATAATAACAAGCAATCATTACTAATGATACTTTTTAAATTTACTAACAATTGAAATTTTTTACTTCCTCTCTTTATCATAAACATAAGAAGTTAAATAAGTACTTATGTTGTGTGTGTTGTTATATTAAATATTAATTTAGAAGTTAGAGAAATTAGTAAATGAAAAGATTTTCGATTACTGGGAGGACGTGAATTATATTATATTCTCTCTTTTGTAGTGGGTACACTATTTAATCAAACATTCAGTTTTTTAATTAAATGATTATTCTTTTTCGTCTAGAAATTAAATCATAAATTATTTATTTGTCTGATTTTATTGTGGTGGAACTAAAGGTAAATAAATTAAGACCTCTTTTGTATTAAAAAAATGAAGACCTTTTCTCTAGAAGGATTTTTTTTTTACAAAGTTGAATAATTTGAACAATTTATTTAGCCACTTAGTTTACAACTTTAACAATTTTTTGGCCATAAAAATGGTATCTATCATATTCTTTTTTATTTCATTTATGTAACACTAATGCTGGGAGTTGGGCCAAAAAAAATACTAATGCTGAGAAAAATCTATCACTACTCATTTACGACCACATCCGGCAATAATTTTCTTCCAACTACTAAGAAAGTCAAATAAATTATATAATCTTAACATATATCATATATTATTATATTATATATCAGTGTATAAGTGAAACAAATTAGTTTGAGGAAAAACGATAAATATTAATATTTTAAAATGATTTATTTAATTTTTTTTCTCTAAAGAGAGTCATCTGAGTTTTATATTGAGAGTGGGAGGGATTATTTTTTTTTTGCCAGCATTGCTCATTTACAATTCATTGAAATAATTTTTATAATTTACAATCGATTTAAATTCATCATCAATTATCCCTGTACAATGTGAAGATATTTTTTTTTTGTTCCATTTTGCAGAGAAGTTATATGCAATATCAAAACCTACTAACGTTATTGTCATATCTACAATGGAATTCAATGCCATTCTCCTATAAAGCATGGGCACAATTTTATTAACTATCTAGCTAGGCATGCATTAATGGAGAAACATATTTAGATTTTTCTTTTTCTATTTTTTTTTTCGCTTGAATATTTTTGGGTAAGTATTAATTTGATGATATATTTTAGTTGTTCTTTAGTTAACATGACACTAGTTCTGGGAAAACAATTGACATGAGGTAGTACGGTAACCCAGCCAAAAACCTCTCTATTGAGAGTTGTCTCTATTGCCTCTCCATTGAAGTAAAATGGCTTCGTCACTACTAAAAATAAGTGTTTTAATGTCTGTTTTAAAAGACTTTTTGCATCTATTTTCAAGCAGTCGTCTATGCGGGAGACATAAAAAGCTAGTGTCTTTTTTGCAAAAAATAGATGCATAAATAGGTGTCTTTTTTGCAAAAAAACAAACGCATGCATGCATTTGATATATGGAAAAACATACGCCCATATGGGCGTCTGTTTTTGCATACAAGAGACGCATACATGCGTCTTTTTGTTTTTTTGAAAAATGACGCAACTAAAAGACGCATGTTTGCATCTATTTCTGAATAAAACAGATGCAATTTTTTTTTTATTTTTTACCTATTCATGCAACTCAACCGAATACAATTACATAAAGTCAGATTTTACAGCATTCAACATCCATCACCAGAAAGCTATATTACCCATCCAATATAACATTTTACAGCATCCATCCACCAAAAATACACCATTCAAAATAATATCCAACTACCTAATATCTTACACAAATCCTAATGAAAATAATCAGAACTAATAATCTATGCGTTGGAGAAGATTTACTGCTATAAAGTTGCAGATAAAATTGAGGTCTTCCTCTGTGTAGGCGTCCTCATTGTCAAAAATCTATAAATTAAAAGTAAACTATAATGAACCAAGAGAATGGAATAACCAACAATTTAATAACAAGAAAAATATTAGCATTCATTTGTCAATGAAGAAATGATTATACCTATTCAAAATCTCTAATATGTCTGCTCTGAATAATGTTATACATAAACAGTATAACATAATATCCACACTCCTTGTCTGATTGCTGAAGGCATTGTAAATTAATAAATCCCAAATTGGTTAAAATGAATAAAAAGTATATAAAACGACTGTTATAAAATAAAAAAACATCACACTAAAATACTTACTGAGGGATAAAACCACTTTAGCTCTTTATTTTTGCCTTCCCGTGTGCCCCCCAGCATCCTATATGTCTTGAGTGCGCTACAATTAAAATAAAAATTACAAGGCATTAAAACAATTAAATGTAAGTCA